>VYZR01040160.1:0-20763 GCA_013400675.1 Oxylabes madagascariensis | reverse complement strand
CGTTCCACCAAGGCACTAATCATAATGTTCTTCATAATGTTTACAATTTTAAAAAATTAGATTAATAGTCGTGACTAAAAGCGTGACTATGGGACATTTATTTGCAAGTAAGGATTCATATTAACTCACATACAGCCTCATAGTGTACAAGCATCTTTCAAAAATTAATTATACTCTTTAGTGTGTTGAATCCTACCCCTCCTACACCAAAAAATTAGGACCTTATATTCATTACAGTAAAGTACAAATGTTCTTGTGGCCAGTAATGGATATAAAGAGAAAAGGGCTAAGCTGCAGGCTGACTCTGTCAGCTAGTTTTGTTTGGGTTTTTTCTCCATGGCATAAACTCTAAGGAGGTATCTCAATATGTTGTTTCCACAGAATTCTGTGGGAAGTTGTCTTTGGAGCACAGCTCCTTGCAATCATGCAAACTTTGACAGTGACAATATGGCATTGGAAACTGCTGGGAATAAACTGACATAGCAACACCTAAGAGCTTTTGTAAAGCATCTGCAAAGTGTAAGACCTAGGACCATGAGGAACAGTTAGAGATGGGATTTTCTTTTCTCCAGCTTTGCCTACCGGAGAAGTGTAATTGATCACAGACATTTGAAAACCAGAGAGGTGGGTTCCACCAATTCCCAGCACCACAATCATTAGCAATAGCCTCCGGTATTGAATCTGCCAAAGAGAGCGAAACACATCCTAAGTTCCTGATACTGGCATGCCTTTCAGACCATGGGATAATTTACAGGCCCTTATATCTTCACATTTCTATGACTAAGAAGCCTTTATCATGCAAAAACCCATCTTGAATTTTACAATAATCAAGCAAAATTCATTTGTCAAATCATTAAAATACAAATCTGCACATTCTGCTAGGTTCCTCTCCTGGTTATTAGCAATCTGAATAGATACATTCTCTAATTCTGTTAGTTCTGCTAACCACAGAAAACAAAAATCATAAAAGCTTTGTTGAGATCATTTGTGTTTACCTTTGTACTAGAAAGAAGCTACAGCTTTCTTGAATCCCTTTTTGCTTTCACCTTTGCCTCCTCAGGGACAGTGTGCACCATTTTCCAGAGATGACTCAAGTCTGTCCTCTCAAAACTTATTTTTTACATTTCACTTTTATCAACGCTGTATGAAATTACATTTTTAGAGACCCTATCTGAATGACTCCTATTGGAAATGCTGTGTTTCTATGATATACACTGAATTTCAGAGCATTTCTCACAAGCACATATGTTTTCAGGCATTTAGTCAGGTCACGCTTTAAACTGATGAGTATCCTCGGTTGTCCTTGAGAGTGCAGTAGAGTGGGAGAGTTTTTTGTGGTTTGTGTTTTTCATTGATACTATGTTCTCTATCTTCCTCCAAATTCCCATCTTGCTTGGTTTCCCAGGTCCTCTTTTAAACCTCTCACTGTTTTGCATTTCAAATGTATTTTCTGCAGATGCCATTTAGTCAGTCATTGCTCAACCAGTGTTGTCCCAAGCTCTGTTGCTCATTTTTATTACAAGAAAGAGTTATTCCCTTTGCTGCGATCTTAAAGACCATGCTGCTGTTAGTGACCAGGGCTAGAACACAAGAATTTGGATACTCACCAGGTCTGAGAGGAAACCTGCCATTTCCCCTTGAAACCCTGCCCGCTCTGAGAGCCCCTGTCAAGTCTGCCAGATGAGAGAGATGGGTTCCACACTGAGATTGTAAGAGTTTGGGATCACAGCATAGAAGTTAAATTCTAACTATGTGGCTTTTAGCAAATTGTGTCCTCCCCTGACACTGGCCAGGGCCTCTTCTTGCTGGTTTAATTATTCTAAGACCCAGATATGACAAGCTGATTACAACATTGGTAAATGTTTATCCTTCTTGAATTGGGAGCACTCGCCTTTACTCTCAGTGCTAAAACCCCTGCGTGCTCCTGTTGTGCGAGGTGTCAGACAGTGCCACCATCTTCCCTTCAGTGGAGCAGAGCCCCTCTTCACCTCTCTGAAAAGCAGCTTGGGCAGGGGAGGTTTCCCTCCCCTCCAGTCTACAACAGGCCTTTAGAATTGTAGCTCGTCTTGCCTCGTCTTGCCTGCTAGAAGATTTACAATTGCTTGAACAATTTCTCAGATGCAGGAAATGAAGTTTTGGCATTTTGTGTCCTTGCTAACACTCAGTTCTTTACAGAGGCTCAAAGTTTTTCCAGAACCACTCAGAAGCCTCTCTGTAACGCTGGAATTAACCCACTGTGTGCCAGAGCAAGCTGCCACATCTCAGTGGGCAAGAAGCTGATGAGCCTGGAGGAATGAGAGGGGAAAGGAAGATTTTTCTTTGAGCTGAGGATGGAAGGAAGGACACACATGGCAGCTCTGGACCTTTCTGGAGAGGTTTCTAAACACTGTCTGTGGCCAGTTTTTAACATCTGGTTGATCAAACAGACCCTGCCCTGTTCCTCCTGTTGTCTGTGTCCCTCCTAGAATCCTGCTACTGCTGTCTCATTTTCACCTGCTTCACACTATGGTTCAGTGTTGTATGATGGAAAAAGCAAGCCTTAAATGCCTAGTACAGTTTTTATTTATTTTTCTAAAGAAGAGGACAAAGAAGAGGACAAGATGCATCCCTCTACCTAGGATTTGAACACTACCAGAAATGTGCATTTTTTAGACCCAGTAAGGAGCTCACCCAATACCCTGGACTTGGAGGGATTTTGTTTTCAGAGATGCCCCGTGTTGCACTTGTGTGATCCCAAATCTCAGATCCTGAAACTGCAGATTCACAAGCACTTCTTCAACCTTTATTCCCACTTCATGATAGTTTATGGCAATGTTAATGATTTACCACACTTTACCTCTTGTGGACACCCTTTAGTAGGAGGGGAGAAGTAAGGCAGGTTGAACACAATCACGCTGTAGAAAGACATGTATAAGGAAACGAGTTTTTAATGTCTTGTAAGACAGTAAAAACTTCCTCATTAGGAACCAGTAAGTTTGAGAAAGACCAAACCAAATAAGGACCTTTAAAATAATCAATTACCTAATATTTTCTTTTCAAAACACGTCCAATGCTTCTTTTTTTTTTCCCTGCATTTTTGACGAAAAGAAGGAATATATGTTGGTTATTAAAGTGGCACTGTGCAATCAATGATCTCAAGCCTTAAAACAATAAACTTTATCTAGTTTTTTTGATAGGATGATGATTGTCATGGGAGGGATGGCTATGCTGGGAAAGTTCCCTGCTCCTAGCATTAGGTTTTGGCACTGCCACAAATACTGCAGGAGTATGATGTGAAGATAAAATAGCAGGAGCCTTAGAGCAGTGAAAGAAACTGCTGCTCAGTATTCAGATCCTTTCACAAAATTTATTGTGCAGCATCTGCATCAGTTGGTAGTGAAGATCTCATCTCCAGTACAAGACAGACACAGCATTCCTTGACCCCAACAACATCACCCCAGAAAATGGGGTCTGCTCTGTCCCTGACTCTTCATTCAATGAAAATCAATCCAGGCACAATCAGAGGGATGTGTTTTTCTAGTCACTGCTTTTTATTTCCTTATCAGAAAACTGTAAGGCACGAAGAAGACCAAAAAAGTGTCATGTCATATAGCAATGAACACAAATGTGTAGCCGTTTTTACCACGTTTTATAATGAAAATGTGAAGTATTCAGAGACCTGGAAAGAGAAGCAAACAGTCACACATATGGATTAAATTCCCCAGGAGAAGTGTCCCTCTTCTCTGTCTCATCAGTACCAGTTACTCCAAGGGCTCAATCCCATTGAAACCCAGTGTTCTCCAGGCTGAAGAGACACTACGCAGTCATTGCCAATGAGGGAGGAGAATCTGCACACTGGATTTGCGCATTCATGATTTCCTGCTGTTCTGCTTTCTTTGCTCATCGCTTTCCATCAGTGTTGACATATCCCTGTTTTTCCTAATAGAAGAATTTCCAAGACTGTAAACATGGGGGGAACATTGCATATTGATTCTGCCTGCTGATAGGCAAGGCACTCTTTCTTTCACAGGGTTAAAGAACTAAACACTTCTTTTCCTGTGAACTGAAGCTTCTTCTCCGTGAAACCTCATCGACACTGACTTGTTAATAGCAGCAGATAATTTCAGTGTCAAAGCTCTGCCTTCTTTGCAAGTTTGCTGTACCTCTAGACCTTCCAGAATCACTTGTCCCAACTGTGGAGTCCTGGTTTTGCCAAGAAAATAGCAGATCCTGCGTTTTCCGTTTACAATTGCAAGCTTGGAAGGACTGACAAAGATCTTATTTTCTCTATAAACTGTGTTTAATTTTTTTCTGCAGAGGAATTAATTCAGCTCATATTTCAGGAGCTGGAGAGAACCACTAAGTTCATGCTGCACCCTGTACTGAAGGTGATTTTTTTTGTGGATCTGTGGATTCTCTCTTGCTCAGTGAGACTTCTGGGCACTACAGTAATAAAAGAACAAAATATGAAGTGGAGGGTTTGTTCCTAAAGCCTAGTAACAGTCACCACTGAGCAGTTACTCTGCTGTAGGGCTGCCTGTCCCTTCTTTCCACGGTAGTTCAGGCGGTTGAACTCCTCCATGACCTGCAGCATGGTCTTTCCTTTGGTCTCCGGCAGCACCAGGAATACAAAAATAGCCATGGACAGACAGTATGTCAGGAAAATGATGAAACAGAAGTTACCAAGACCTTCCTACAGGAAAACAAAGAGAAAAAATGTGTTCATAAACATTTATCTTGATTTCTTTCTCTTATGATGTAGAGTTTCTGGGTTTGTATTTACTAAAATAACTTGGTCAGAGACTTAGTTGATATAAATCCTGCTTCAAATGACATCTGACAGTGTCGGTGCCTCTGTCTGTGTTGCCTACGTCACTCTAACTTGTGTAGAGTTAGAAGCATTCTGTGGGTTTGCTACACTTCCAGTAAATACCTGGTTAAAAAGGAAGAGGCCATCAGAACTGCAATTAATTTGGGCTCTGTCCTTTGCATGAAGTATTGATAAGAGAAGCATGCTCTGGGTTCAAGAGGGGTCTAACTTCCTCTGAACTGAAAAAAACACCCTACTTTGCTTACCACAATGAAAGGGAACACAAGTCCAAGGATGAAGAGTTGGATCCAGTTTGTAACACCATTAAAAACATAAGCAGTTGGTCTGTATGACTGAATAAATATTTCCGTGATCAAGGGGCATACTACTCCAGCTGAAAAAAATATTGAAGAAAGAAGGAAGCTTAGAAATTTTGCAATATGCTTCTGTACCTCATACTTCATTTTGCTGCATAAGTTCATAGCTTTAAGTGGCCTGGAAGTGTCTGAAGTGGTGCTTGGCTCTTCAGAAAAAAGGCATGTAGGAATGCAATAGGAAATGCATTTTACCTCCTACCATAGTATGGAGGGACATACTGACACCTGCACTGAATCAGAAGTAGGAATTCTTGCCTATTGTGGATCAGCTATGCCTGGGATCTCTCCTAAAGGCTGCAGTGAGGAAGGAATGAGTGAATGAATGAAACCATTCCAGTAGAAAATACCAACCTGGTCCAATGCCAAAGCTCATGATGAAAATAAAGACAAGTGCAACAGAGCAGTATGGTACCCAGAAGAAGGAGTCCTGTGGTAGGAAATGAAAAGCAAATAAAATCAGAAATTAAAATTTTATTTATTTAGCTCCATTACAAATGTTCATCACTACTAAGTATGTCAATGTTTAACATAGATCTATTTCCTCTACTTTCAGAAAAGTCGTGAGATAGCCTTGGTAGTGATCTTGGTTGTGTAAAGCTACTGTCTTTAATCCATATGTATGTGGCTGGGAACAGACCTCTATGAATATGATGGTTAGCCCCAAAAATACTTCTACTCACTAAAAAATGTTTTGTGGGGAGGGAAATAGTCATGATATCTGTCATACAATAAAACATGGGCATAGTTCTAATGCATCAGTGGGGTCTTACCTGTAGTGAGAGCGTGACTGTGAGGAGCCCTAAAGCCAAGGCCATCACCGTGTAGTTTTTCCACAGCAGTGTCTTCCTCCCTGCACGCTCAATGAGGAAGCCCTGCAAGCAGGAGGAGATGCTGCCAGCCCCGAGGGACAGCCTGAGGGCAGTCACTGGTGAGCTGCTCCAGCCTCTGCCCTCACTGGCCAGGCAGGGAATCACTGGGGACTGGGAGGTAGCATCTTCTCTGGGAGGGTGAGGAAAGGCATCTGGGGGCCCTGAGCAGGACCAGGAGCTGCGGGGAGGAGCAGGAGGTGGGAGGTGCAGGGCTGCAGGGAGCACTGGGTGGGCAGAGGAGGTTAGAGGTGGTGTTCTGCAGGCAAAGGAGAGCCAGGCAGGAGAGCAGAGTGGGAATGCTTACACTGCTAATTGCTGTGATTCCTGCAGCCCTGAGTCCTACTGACAAATGACATCTGCCCTTCCTCCAGGGGGGAACTGGGACTCTCAAGTCTGGCCCAGAAAGGGTTGTGATTTTGACAGAAAGACTCAACTCTTTCCAGAAGCTCAACAGAAATGTTCATCTTTGCAGGGTGTGGGGAAAGAACTTTATCTGATCTGTTCTGTGGTTGATTTGTTGCAAAAATTTGATTCCTGAAGCTCCATTTACAGTATTTCTAAAGATCAAAATGAGCAATGTATTACAGCAGAATAAAATTCAGATGAAAAGCCGCTTACACACAGAACTGTGGAGAGGATCTCAGTGGTCCCAACCCCCAGGGAGACATAATGTGTTTGAGCAGGGGGTATTCCAGCCTTTGTAAAGATACTGTATGCATAAGAGTAAACCTGGAAAGAATAGAAATTTGTGAAAGCTGTACACATGTGGCCATGTTTACACTAGCATCTGTCTTCTTGCACAGAAGACAACTAACCAGACCTTAACAAAATAGAAAATCATCTTATCACAACAGGGTAATCCACAGAAATGCCTTCAGAAGACACTTGCTAAAACACAGTTCTTGACCTATCCCAGGTCCCAAACTTCCAGGGGAAAAGATTGTAATAAACAGTAACAACAGATCCCTCCTTAGGGCACTGTTGCAGTCATTTGCAGCTCCTTGCAGGGGTTTCTTTTGCTGAGAAGCTTGTCAGCCATGCAGAGGGCAGGGCAGAGCACTGCACGTACCACATTGGCCCCGATGAGCTGCATGCACGAGACGACGAGGAACAGAGTGATGAGCTGCCAGCGCACTGCTCTGTCCCGGAGCAGGTCCCAAACGCTCTTCGCCTTCTCCCCACGGATGGCCTTCTGCTCCGACATCATGTCATTTATTTCAGCCATATGGTCCCCATCTCCCCAGAGCTGCTTCACAGCTGGAAGGAGAGGAGGAGAGGTGACCAAGCTCACCAGCACAGACATGAATCCAGAAGACTATTTCCTGCTTTGCGGAGTATCTTATTAGAACTTCATGCTCTTTTCTTGCAGGAACTTCCTAGAGATCTGGGCTCAGATACGACACAAAAACAGATCATTGTTGTCTGTTTTTACCCATAAATCTTAATATGACCTCACCTTTGGGGCCAATAGCTGCTGACAGTCTTTCAAGGTAAGTCACACTTTAATTCTTACCAATCCTTCCCTGAACACCCTCCTGCTAAAGGTGCAGTTCTAGTGCTCACTCCAAAACACACACAAGATAAAATGACCCGTACATATAAAAAACAAGTTTACATCCAAGGAGTTCTATCTGCTGATAGTTAAATACTCACAGAGGCGGTTGCTCAGTTTCTGTCATTAGCTGCTGTTAGGGTTACCAAAGAACTGGAATGCTTACGGATACAGCATGACACTGCAGAGCTTCTCTTTCTCACACTGCATCTATACTCTGACTGTTCAGGGCAGAATCTGCATTGCTGGAAATAGAAGCTGTGCATGATCACCTCCCTTGGAGGGCCCTGGCAGAGGGCAAGGGAAATACTAGTGCCAGGAGAGCACTAATATCCAAACAGAAGAGGCTGACTTTCATTCAAGCTGAAGGTGCTTTCAGAGCCAAAACACCAAGAGTCTTTTTCCCATCCGTACCTCTCCTCCAGGCTCATCTGGGGCTTTACTGAATTTACCCCTTTTTCCTGAAATGAATGATTTATGGCCCATTTCCTTACCTTTGATGCACCCCTCCTTGTCCTTTTGGTCAATGAGCAGGTAGCGGGGAGAGTCTGGGAAGAAGGGGAGGGTGAGAAGCTGAACAAGGACAGGGACTGCATTGGCTGCCAGGAGAATTGGCCAGAGAGCCTCCACACCAAGAACTTCCCTAGAACAACAGCAGCAGGGTGAGAGGGGCTGAGGATCCGTGTGTGCTGGCCATGTGGGCAGCCACAGACACAGTCATCCCGCAGCCCTGCTGGGTGTGTCCCCAGCAGGGAATGCAGAGGGCCCTCACCTGCAGCGCAGGAGCTGCACGGTATTGGCTCCTGCTGCTCAGTGCTGGGCACAGCAAGGCCACCTGTGTCCTCCTGCAGCAGCTGAGGGCTCGCAGGGACCAACAGTCCCAGCACAAGCGCTAAAGGAAAGCCTGTGGAGGCTGATCCCTCTGCTTCTGATCCAAACAGGCTCACCTTACCATTATTACACAATCCGTGAGTTACCAGACTAGTACTGACTGCCCCAAATAGCAGCTGCTGGGCATGGGTGTGCATGGGTGTATGCATGTATTTTTGTAGCCCTGATTTCATGCCTGAGATGTTTTGGTTTCTGAAATTCTTTTCCCAGGCGATTTTCTGTAAACAAGAGAAATGTTTTTGTAACTGTACCTATGTTATCCATTCTTTCTCACAGGAGGGACTTTCCTTGATGTCCCTCTGGTTTGACCAATGTGATTGAAGAGGTTTGCCTTTGTTTCACCAATCAAATTGGTCTGTGTAAAATGGTATAAAAGGGAGACACATCCCAAAATAAAGTAGTCATTTTTCTAGGCTTCTGATCTCGAAGTCTGTGTCGCTTTTGGTGTAAAACAGTGACATATTTTAATAACAGAAGAAATTGAGTATGTTTCAGACTCTCCTACCTGAGACCCAGAGCAAATCCTACAAATTTTCCAACAGCAATGGAGGTAGAAGCTGTTATGGCAATCAGCCCGCGGAGATTCCGTGGAGCACATTCTCCAGCATACATGATATGGACATTCTGAGCTAAACCTGCAGTGACAAAGGACTGTTAGGGCAATGCAAATCCTCGCAGGTCTGGTGTTTTGGAGGGGACCACTATGGACAGTGCCCGTAGGGGTTGGCTCTCAGATACATTTTTACCTGTGCTGAGGATGTGACTGCCTGACACAAAGCCTGTGCCCCATACTGTGGCCTTGTGCCTTTGCTAAGTATTTCACTAAGTATGGACCCCTGGGAAATCCATCCTTCAGCAGGCTGGCCTTCTCTTACATTGTTTCCTACAGTCACATATACAGACAGGACTGTGGTTACCCCCTCTAGTCTTAGATGACATTTTTCAGTGGCTATTCAGATGCTATGTGCCTTATTTTCTGCTTGAAACCAAGCTGGCAAATGCTGTACATTCTATTTGCTCAGTGAAATAATTAATTATTAATCCTCTCTCTTTTTTTTTTTTTCTGGTTAGTATTATCTTTATCAAACTGCTCAGGGATCAAAAGCACTGGCAGAATGTAACCTTCTGAGGCATCCGGAAATTAGAATTGAAAATTCTAATTGAATTGGCTTGAAAACCATTCCCTTGTCTGTAATGCAGAGGGAAACATTAGCCCCAGTGAAAAGCAACACGAACAACAGAGGCCAGTTCTCTACTGAGTGAGCATGCTTCCCTGAAATATTGCATATTTTGGCTTTTTCAGAAGTTGGCAGTACCTCTTGTATGGACTGGATGTAAAGATAGAAAAAAGAGAAATGGAGATACAATACATTACAAATTTAATTATGTTTGTGGTTTCTTATTTAGTCAGAAATGTACTCAGCAATCATGTTCTCTGCAGAATGTAGTAAAAAAATCTGTGATCTGTTTACTCAGGCTGGTGAATCCTTGTGACCTTCAGTCACTGCTCTTCCCACTATTTAATACCACAGGTAGGAATGCCAATTTACCTCCACAGACTCCAGAAAATAACCTTCCAGCAATGATCATCTCAAAAGATCCACACAGCCGGCTGAGTCCCATCAGAGCTGCGCCCAGCAGAGCAGGGATGTTGGCAAGCAGCATGGCCTTCTTCCTGGAATTCATTCAAATTAATGTGAGCATAAATACTGCCCTTGCCTCATTCACAGCCTGACAGGAGTGGCATGAATTGTGCCATGGTAACAGACTCAGTGCTGGCTTCTGAGACCAGCTGAAGTAAATGGGAAATGGCAATGGGGAAACTGGTCGCAGACTGGTAAGTTAGTTGAAGGTTTTGATGCCTCTAGTGGAGTCAATATCTACACTGGAGAACAAGATTTGTGAGTGGTTGTATCTGAAATTCTCTTTAAAATGCATGTACTTCTTGCATGACTTCCCTGGACTGGATTTGCTTTGGACTTTATAAGGGAGAGAGTATGATTTTCCTTGTGATTATTGGCAGATTTTCCATTCTTCACTGTACTGGTCTTTAATTGGAAGCCCTGGGCTGCTCACATGCCACATTACAAGCAGTGCTTCTCCCGAGACACAGTTTATTTTTCTGTAGTTGTGGGTGTGAACAGAACAACTGGTGTAACCACTCTTCCTACCTTCCAAATCTAACAGACAAGTACCCAGCAGATGAGGAGCCCAGGAGCCCACCGATGCTGTAAATGGACACAATAAAGGACCACATCAAAGTGATCATCTCTGCACTGGGAGAGGAGCCGTATCTCTTCAGCCAGGTCTCACGGATGAAACTTTGGATGTACTTTAAAAGAAAAAAACAAACAATGGACTCAGTCATTCTGCATGTTTTTGCAGAATGGCACTGCTTTTTTAATTCTCTTACCGGCTTATCAGTCTTTTCGATACATTTCTATTGATAGCTTTGATTGACATCTTAGCCCCAACGAAATCAATGGGAATTTTGCCATTAACATCCATAGAGCTGATGTTTTAGCAATGAGATCCAATGAATAAATATATCAACATTAAATATCAACTGTGAGTGCCAGTAAGAGATTGATAGGCTGGTCTTCTCTTTCTGTGCTAAACCCAGATTTTTTCTCTACCTGATCTTTTCCTGCCATTCCCACTTGTCTGTGGTAATAGTATGAGCTCTGCGTCCTTGGTACCATTCAGGATGACAAACACCTTCCCCAGTTTTCCTTTTCCAGCTACAGGTATGAGTGTTGACCTCAGCTCTAGAGCTACAGCCCTTCCTTGCCCTATTTCACCTTACAACCACTTGGAACCAGTGTGTGTGGTCAAGCACATGGTACAAGGGACTCCCTGAGCAATGGAGAGAGGAGAATGCCATGGGAGCAATTCCACTCAGGAAGGGAAAATGGCTGACTTTATGGATCTCATTCATCCTTCCCTTTCCCAGTTCTGTCACATCATACAGAAGTTCAAACCTCATGAAACACAATGGCAGTAGCAGCTACTCTTAGAACTAAGAAATCACAGCAAGTTTAATTTTGAAAGCACAAGTGAAAAGTTAGCCATTGCATATAGAGGCATGAATGCCTGAGAACAGTAAAATCCTGGTAGCTCACTCTTTGAGCTCTCCATGCTTACCTCAGCAGGAGAATTGATAATGGAGACCTGCAATCCATAGTGGAAAGCTCCAGTAATGCCCAGGACAAAAGCCAGGAGAAAAAGGTTGTAGCTCATTTTCTTGTTGGAAATAAAGACAGCAAACAAACTGTTTCAGCTATCCAGACATGCCTCCAAATGTCCTGTGTTTTCCTTGAGAGCTCTAACAGTTTGAGCAATGCCACACACCTGCCTCCTCTGAGACCAAGGAGCCAGCAATAGGAAACCACAGCGACTAAAGCACAGGACAGTGAGAACACTGAGTAGAGATAAAGCTCACAGATGCCGCCCAGAACCCAGTTACACACTTCAGTGCTTCTGTCTTCAGCTTTGGCCATCTTAATTTGCACTGTCATAATTGTGGGAGCATAGTGCAATGTGCAAGCATTTCGCGAACAATTCCATCTATTTGTCCTTTCTCTCCTCCTTTCCCACTTGCTATCTCACCTAAATGAATATTTTGCTCAGCGACTTGGCTGAGACTAGATAAACACTTGGGGATTGAAGGGCTATCCCTGCTTTCATAGCTTTTCACCTTTTCTTAGAACTTTCTGATAGGAGGCTTAAGAATATAGGGGTGCAATACATGCATCTCAACCCCTCCCACTGCCTCTGCTCCCTGTGACTGACTGTCCTGGGGCTATTCTGGCCAGCAATGAGAGCATGATGCTGCACCTCTATGTCTGGAATATTTCATGTTCAAACAATGACTGCCAAGCATTGACAAGCCGATTTCTGATCAGGGGAATGTCATTGCTTGAATGGGCAGCAAACCTCTTCACACCAACTTGTATGCAAAGGTAGTCATCCCTGCTTGCAGTCTAGGTCTGTGGGAGATCAAGGCACAGAAAACTCCCAAAACCTTGTGCCTACAGGCCCAGACATAGTAATGAATACAGGGTTTGATTTAAGAGCTTGGAAGAGGCTTCCAGATTTAGAGACCAGAAGCAAGAATGTGGATTTGTAGTTTAAACAGAAACATGTCAAGCTAGGTAGGGAAAAGTTCTAAAGTTTTAAAGTTTAGCTATAGAAATAGTTATAAAGGTAGTAAGAAGTTTTAAGGTGTAGTAATGTAGATTTGTGTGGCATTATATGATTGATTAAGAAAATCTGCACTGTGGCAAAACGTGTAAAACAAAATAATTAATGATTGGTTTAAAGACACTAGCAAACTTTGTGGCAGTAGTTTATTGGTTAATAAACCTTTATAAGGCATTGCAACTGGAGACTTTGTGACCTCTGACCTCTGATGTGAAGACGTTCTCACCCTCTCTGAGAGTGATGAAGATAACAGAAATAAATCATCCGTTTAACACATCTCTCAGTGGTGCCCTCTCTCACATATAAGCGATACAGGTCTTTCCTGATGATTTCTTTGGCTACTTTGGAAAAAGTTCCTTTTCATATGGAGAAAGAGGAGCCTGAGATAATATTTCAACATTAGCGGTGTTCATGGTCCTTTTGGTTTGTCATGAAGTTCTTGCTGTGTGGTTTGTCGTTGTTGTGTTGGTTACTGATGAAGCTGAGGATAGCTGGTGAGCTGTGTGCTCCTGCCAGGGCTCTGGACATGCTCTGGCAGCAGCTGTGGACAGTAAGAGCTGCGGGAGATGAGTAAAGGACAACGAGGAAAGCACTGGTAGAAGCTGAAGTCCAAGGACTGACTGGCTCAAACTGGAGTGGGCTGGCTTGGACTCCTCAAGTCATAGGCTGGGTAATCAGTTATCACAAAGGAAAAGTTCCCAACTGCTACCTTGGGCCTCAAGAAAAGCCTTTTTAAGCCCAACTTGGCCAAGACAGACAATGCCTGTGCATCCAACTGTTGAATTATCAGTTGACTGATCAATTGACTCTTTAAGAGTAATGGTCATTGGCTGAAAGTTCAAGTCTGTACCCCCATAATATACGGCAGATGCTAGGAAAGTTTAATGTCAATTTTAAATCCTGACTGTAAAACGTTTCGTTTTATCCATAATTTTCCAAAGGCCTCTTTATCTAGCAGCATCCAAGATGGTTCTGTTAAAAGGCTTTTACAAGTTATTCAAACAGCTTAGGGGGAATTCCTTCTCCTGATGAGTGGCTGCCCTTGGTGGTTCCCCAGGCTAGGATGCTGTGTGTCTTTGGAAGAACCCCAACACCAGCTGGGTTGCAAGTGAGAGCTGGCTTGTGCAGAGGAGCAGTGTTTGAGGACAGCAGCAGTACTAGTTTTCTCTAGTGTTGATGGTTATTAATCAATCCAACAGTGCACAATTATTTGATCTGCAAACAGTAATACAACTATGAATCTCTGAGGACCACTTTTCAAGATGTGGTTTTGCCTAACACTTCATATGGTAAGAAAATGTGAACAAGTGTCATAGATTTCTCAGTTGAAGGTGTTTTAATTCAGTATCAATTAACCAACTTGTTAAATGCTTCAATTAAAATTTAACAACTTAGACCAACTGAAATGTAACCACTGTTTGTGTTTGCTTAATCAGTTTATAGACCCCTGATTTCAGGCCACAGTCAGAAAAAAAATGCTGGAAGTTGGAATTAATGTTTTCTGTCACATGTACTGGACTGGCTCTAAAAGTCAGGAAGTCAAGTAAATGTGTATCATTTCTGACCAAGCCTGTTTCATACTGGCAGGTGCAGATGGCCTCTGTCCTTGCAGGGCTCTGGGAAAAGGCACAGTCCTGACTCACAGGAGTAGCCACAGAAGTGGCCAAGGGGAGGACCTCTGGACACTAGAGGACTTCTCTCTTCTCTGACCTGTATGTTCCAGCAGGGCGAGCCAGGCCTCTCCCTCTGCCCAGGCAGTCTCCTCAGTCCATCCCTGCTTCCTACCCTCCATGCTCCCCACTGATCTGCTTCCCTTCTTCACTCTTCTCTGCTTCACTTCTGTTTGGTCCTCGCCAAAGGAATGACAGAGTATTTTGCCACCATCATGATGGTAGTGGCACTTTTTGCTTTGACTTTGTGTTTCACTCTTTCCATCTGCCCCTCACTGCTCTCTCTATACTAATGAAAAGTATCTCTTCAGTTCTCAATTCTATGGAGTCCTGCTCTTGATTGTCTTGTCTCAAGATCCTGCATACTTCAAAATATCAGTTTTCCAAAAGCAGAGGTAGCTGCTCTTGCCCATGTCTATATATTAATGATTTCTAAAATAGCAGCAACCACAAAGGAAAAAAAGTTTACTTTTATTTTTCATACATTACAAACTTTGGGTAGTGAAAAAGAGTTCTTGCACAGACTCCTCTTCTGAGAAATAGATCTGTTGCTCCACTCATGCCCAGCATGACAGTAATACTCTCCAGTAATGTTTACAGTCTTTTTATTCAAAAATGCTGCATTTTTTCTTTAAAATGTAGTTTAAAAATCCACTGAAAGAAGCTTTACCTACTTATTTTGAAAATATATGTGTTCTTTTTTGTTGCAAATATGACCAGTGCTGTGATTTTCATACAAGCAAAGTAAAAAAAAAGAAGAGGTGGCTTGATTATGACTTTGAAAAGAAACTGGAAGAAACTTAACCAGTCAGGCCAATGCCTGTGAAAGGCCATATTCAATGGGGAGGGTTGCCCTGTTCTGCATCAGGTTAACTAAAAAGAATCAATGTCACATCTGGGTCTCTGCCAATGTGCTCTACAGAGACAACAAGGACACGCTGCAGAGAACATTGTGATGTGATCTAAAGATCCACATCCAAAACAAACTGCTCCCATGGCAGCTCCTCACCACGCTTAACCTCCGCAGAGCACAGGTGCAAAACCCTACAAGATGTACCAGCCGTGTCTGTAGGAGCAGAACAAACTGGACTGGAGAATTACCTGTGCTTTACAACATACGACTGGAAGACAACAAACAAGCCATGAAGAAAACCAGTCCAGAATAAATAGTCTGCAAAGCAATGCCCAAAAGTCTGTTGTATAATAAGCCACTTAGCAAGTGCTAGAAGCTTTCTTTCTAATCCATCTGTCACATGTTTTTATAGCTGAAAATAATTAACTGCTCACTATTGCTTAACAAGTAGGGGTCTATTTGAAATCACTTAATAACAGAAACAACGGGAGCACCAAGACAAGGTACTGAAAATTTCATCTGGTGTCTGAAAACAGAATTTAATCGCATTAATTTCTGTATTAGAAAGCCCAGATTCAGGGGCAAGTAGAGAAGCACTTCTGAGATGGAAGTTACTGTTTGGAGAAATTCTGAAGGCATTTTCTAAAGCATTACATGGTGTTGTATTACGATAAGAGAATAAGGCATAATTCTGTCACTCTCTGATACGGATTCTAAAATACGCATGTTTTACTCAGTACTAAAAGCTGAGAACAGATTACTGAACTTTTGCTTGGATTTATCAGTTCAAGTGTATGTTTTGAAGGTGAGCTTAAGAACCTAAGAGTAATACATTATCCCTAACTTCTCTCTTTGCATCCCTGCAAGGGCACATAGCCACTGCTGAATTCCCCCAGATACTATCTTCTTTTCTTCTGCTACAATGTGGTGGTTTTGATCTCCTCAGGGCCTTTATAGAAGCCTGCACGGGTCTTAGTTTTGAAGTTCCGTTTCCTGAACTCCTCTGAGATTTCCAGGAAGGACTTTCCCTTTGTCTCAGGCAGGAAAAACCAAACGTAGAGGGCAGTGCAGACACAGACCACAAGGAATGGGATGTAGCAGAAATGTGCTAGACTTTTCTGAGGAGGAGGAAAGAACAAGACAGTATTGGTGACATTCTTTATGATAACAAAAAGCCCACTAATCCCTCTTCCTGCATGGTCTGAAGTCACCCAGGGAGTATTTCTGTAAATCTGGTGAGGGCCTCACATGCTTGGATGCCACAGCTCCTCAGCATAGATTGGGAAATTGGGCATAGCAAGAACAGTATTTTGAAATGTCTACTTCTGTCTTTATATATAATTGTATAGCATGGGAGCCCTCAGTAGGAAATAAGACAGGAATGTATATTGTGGAGTTCTGCTCCCTTTTGCTTCAGGAATCATCTTAGGGAATGGTGCCAGGGAAATTACATCACATCTTCAGTTCCAGCTGTTCTCAACTGAGGACAGGTGAGGAATATTGATCATCCATCCCCCAAATTATTCCACTCCCAACCTCAAATCAGAAATCACCATAGGGAGCATGGAGAAAGTTTGGCTTAAAGGAGTTCTGGCCACTGTCCTCATAAAGATACTTTTCAAAGTGCTGTCTTGCTGTTTGCAATATTCTCTTTCCCTGGTCACTACCAGAGCCTCTTTCTTGTACAGAACACGAAAGAGCTGCTTTACTTTGGGAACGCACCACAATGAATGGAAAGGCTGTTCCAACCAGAAACAGGTTGAACCAGAGCAGGGAGCCACAGATCATGTAAGCAGCTGGTCGCGACATTTGATCAAAAACCTCTGTGGGCAGAACTCCTGTTACACCAGCTGGAAAAAGAAATGGCAGGAAAGTAAATAATGTTGTTGACATTACATTAAAAACAAGAGAACACATCTTAAGAAGAAAACCCAACATGGAGTATAAGAGGTGAATTTTTAGGTTAAATATTAAGGGCTGGGTAATTATTCAAACTTTCTCACGTTAGAATGAACTGCCAGGAAAAATTTTGTAATCCACATTATTCTTACCAGGACACAATGGTGAGAAAGGCTTATAATTAATTCAACCCCATGGCACTGTAGGGACTGGGACAAGAAATTATCGCCAACTTGTGTGGCATGTGACACTGGCAGCTTGGCTCTATTCTTACCTGCCTTGCTTCAAACTCATGTGAGCAGAGTCTCACATCTATATATTCACCATGCAAACATCCACAACAAACTGTGTATTACCCACCCCCAGAAACTAGTGGATTCTGCCACGGAAAGGCACATTAGTAGGCTAACAAATAGATGTGGAAATTGTGCTTCCAGGTATCTGCAAGAAAATAATCAGATGGCATAGCCAACAATTTCTAGGATTAAAGTGAAGCATTAGGAATGCTGGTTTACAGCCCTAATGGACTGGGCAGCAAATCAAAAGCTTGTCATCTATTTAAGCCAAGAATCACTGCCAAGAGCCTTGGCCTAATAGCCAGGATGACTGTGAGGGGGAATATGACAGAGAGAAACAGGCACAGCCTGGCCCTGCACAACACCAACTCACCAGGGGCACGCAAACCCCTGTGAAACAGCCAAACACCACCTGCAGAAATTGCCTCTTCCCTTTGCATGTGCTGCAGCTAAAGAGGGTCTGAGAGTTTCCATAACATGCCTGCACACATCTCCAAACCCCTGCAGTACCCAAAAGTTTCACTGAAAACACTGAGGGAACTGACCTGGTCCGATTCCAAAGCTCAGGATATAGGCGAAAATGCAGGCCATGCTGAGATAAGGCATCCAGCTAATCTGAGTCTACAGCCACAGAGACCAATGGAAAACCAGTGAGGGCACGTATTTGCCACCACTGAACACCCCAGTCACATAAAAGGCAAAGCCCAACTCCGTTCCACTTAAATAATTACGTAAAGTTTGTTACCTGCTGGCTCAGAGCGACCATGAAGACAATGGCCCATCCTGCCATGAAGATATATCCCCCCAGCAGCAGCGGCCTCCGACCAGCGTAGTCTATAATCATGTTCTGCACAAAGTAACACAGAGAAATAAAGTAAGATATTTAACCTGTGTTTATGTTTCCTGCCTCTTTCCTCTTTACTTTTCAATATTCCATGCCCAGTTCACTCTACAATAACTTTCAAGATTTGTCTGCTCCATAGCAAAAAAAAAACTCAAAAGAAAGTCGTGGTGGCAAGAGTCAGGCAAGAAGGGTGTTCAGGGGAGATGAGAATGCCCCAGCTGCACCTAAACTCTGCCACCATCCGTATGAACACAAAGCAGGAGTTACACTTGTTAGAGATTTCAGACAGTGATGGCAATGCAATGTCTGACCAAATACCTCTGCATTAACCTGTCTGGCTGGGGGTGCTGACTGACAGCCTGGCTCCTGTTCCTGAAGGGCTTCCTTGGCATGAAAAGCAATGTAACCCCCAAATTTGTCATTAACAGCCTCCTCCCTGCCAACAGAGGCTGCATGTCACCAGAGTGCATTGAGAGTCTCACACAAGTGACAGATGTGATCAGCTCACAGCTTCCCGTGCCGATTACAACATAGGGGATTTTGTCCTGAGGAATTCCAGCCTCTTGGAACACATAAGCTGCATAAAAATACATCTGTGAAGAAAAGAAAAGAAGAAAGCAGTAAGGGAAGACATTTGAAAATACATCCCGTTGTTTTTCCTGAAGGACCATGCAGAGTTACTAACGCACTGTCACACAGGCTGTTTTGACAGCATCCTTCTGAATCTTTCCATAATGCACAGGTGTATTTTAGGAACCAAACATCTGCCATTTGAAGATCTCCACAGGCAGAGAGACACTATTCGTTCCTCTCCTGCTGCCAGAATGTTGAGCCCCAGGGCTCCCACCCACGTCCCAGGACCCAGGCTGCTCACCGAGTCATTCCCGCAGAGCTGCATGGCGCTGCTCAGCACAACGATGCTCACCAGCTGCCACCTCAGAGCTGGATTCTGGAACAGCTCCCACGGGTTCTTCGCTCTCTGGCCTTTAACAGCAGCCTGTTCTGCCAGCATCTCTTCCAGCTCTGCACTCAGGTCATTGGTGCCTCTGAGCTTCTGCAGTGCTGCAAGGACAAGGGAACCTCTTACTCCTGGCCTTTCTCTTCGGTTTGCTGCTCTGCAGGGTGGGGGACCGAGCAGCAGGTGATGGCGGCAGAAAGCTGCAGGACAGAGCCTGTGATCATGCTGTGACCTTCACAGAGCTGGTCAGCTGTAGTGCAGCCACTTGAAAGATTTGGGGGAAAGGGAGTGCAAATCCCTCACCATTGTTTGACAACTGAGTATTTCCCAACAGGGCCATTTAAGCAGCCATGCTTCTGACTCAGATCTCAAGTGCCTCCCCTGGGAAATGCAGGCAATTAAGATATTCTTGGTACACAGCACATATTTCCCACAAAATAACTCCAGCCACTCTGCATATGAGGATTTGTATGCCACAAATCTAAGTAAATCCTTTAATATGAATTGGCTTCAGATTTGATCCTGAGCTCTTCAACCGGCCTTTATTTCACTTCATAGTTACAAAACATATTTGCCATTGTGAACACAAGTCTTACCTTTTGACCCTATTACTGTAGCAAGTAAGTCTATTGTAGGAAGATGCCTTCCAATTACCTCAATAGATCAAATATATTTAAGATTATAGAATGTTCTTTAGTTTGGAAGGAGGAAGTGATCATATTTACAACTTGATATGAAACTTCCTGCATGTAAAATTTGTGACACTATTCCAAAAATGTTGGGGCCCAAGTCCCACATGTTCCAGGAGCTAACAGTCACCCTGAACTGACCAGAGATGCAGGACTCTTTGTCTCCACGGTCAATCAAGAGATATCTGGGACTTTCAGGGAACCAAGGCAGAGCTGTGAGCTGGATTAGGGCAGGAACCACGTTGCTTGCTAAAAGGAATGGCCAGCTCTCCTCCCCTCCTAGGAGCTCCCTAGAGAAAAACAAACATTTTACACAGTAGTTTTACAACCTGGCAAATGCGGGAAGGAAGGAAGGAAGGAAGGAAGGAAGGATTGATTTAATAAGTGGGCTGCTTGCTTTATGTTACCTGAGTCCAACAACCTGCCCCAGCACCAGCCCCAGGGCTGTAAATGATGCAGAGGTCAAGGCCACAGCTCCTCTGAGCTTCTTTGGGGCACTCTCTGCCAGGTACATGGGCTGAATGTTCATGCTTACACCTGGGCAAGGCAGACAAATGCTGAGCTCAGCTTGTGGGCAGAGGAGACAAGAATAAATGCAGTCAGCCGCCTCTCGAGGTTGCCAGCTGCACCCTTCTGTTGCAGGCCATGTAACTAATCTACCAGTGCTTGTTATGTACCCAAACCTTCAATTTCATCCGTGTTCCTTATGTAATTAAACACACATTTCAGTATTCATCAGTAGCAGTGGATAATGAAACTGAAACCTGTCAGGGCCTCAGTCCTATGGTGTTTTCAGCCCCAAATCCAAGGTTACATGCAACGTTTCCCTCAACTTCCCCTTTTTGAGGGGAAGTCATATCATATCATATCATA
>VYZR01040158.1:0-21835 GCA_013400675.1 Oxylabes madagascariensis | reverse complement strand
TTTTTTTTTTTTTTAAATATACAACAGTAACTTCAAAAAGTTCACTTTACATAAAGGTGAAAAAGTCTTTGGGCAAAAAGAATTTGTGTGCACTTTTGTCATTAGCTCTACAGTATGTCTATAAAGTGGTTACAACTGGGAAGAATGGTTGTTGTTTAAAAAAAGAAAGAAATCCATTACTTGATCCTCCAAACAATCAGCATCCTCTTGCTGATTGCCATATCCTTGTGGCAGTAACAAATTAATGATTACCTTTAGATTAGGTCTTTACGGCGCGCGTGACGCTCCGAGAGCACAGCTAAATTGGGTTGGATGTAGTCAGGATTGCTGAGTCTGTACTCCAGCCTCCTTGGGCTGCGATCTTGTCAGAGCTCATAAGCTGAGCCAGAGAATTTGATTAGGCAGCCGAGCCTTTGGGGAGGGTGTTGGGGAAGAGGGAAGAGCTTCGGCTCTGTGCTAGCGGAGTCTCTGACTCGCCCATACCTGCAGCTGGATTTGCCAGGCAGCCAGGGCCTGTGCACAAAGCTGGCAGTGAACAAGCTGCCAGGATGCTCAGGCCCCCTCACAGCGGCATGTGGAATGGATGTGGAGTTCTGGAAGTCCATCCCTGCCCCTGGCAGGGGCGGTAAGTCATTCAGTGCCAAAGAGTGGCTGCAGGGTCTGGCAGACAGTGCTCCAAAGGGTGAACTGGAGCTCCTAAAAACTGCACAAAACACCTGACCATGAATGTGGTGTGGTGCCAAATGCAGCATCTCAGGCACCAGAACAGCTAAATGGGGCTTGTCTGAATCCCCTGGGGCAAGACTTGGATCCCAAATTGGTGGTCTCCCTCCCAAGCCAGCAAGGCTTCCCTTGGCAGCTGCACATCCGGGCGCTGATTGGATCTGGCCCTTTTCAGCTTTTGACACTGACATGATCTCTCTTCCTGGCATTAGGGCCTCAATTAGCCTCTTCTATTTCTGATGCTCTGAATTTGCATGGTGAGAGCCGGGATTAAGGACAGGCAGTCTTAACGCTGCTACTATTAATAAATAAGGAAGATTAGGAGCTTTGTCAGTAACATAGTGCTTCCTCCTTCATTTAATTATTCAAAAATACCTCGTGTTTAACCCTCCACTCTCTGAATGAAGTAAATAAAAAGAAGTGAGATTAACGAAGATAAAATTTAAATTAACTTTCCATAGTGTGGGTCAGGCAAAAAAATTCTTTCTCTTGTAATTGACTGATGCTGGTGCTGGCTTCTGCAAGAATTAAAAAAAAATCTTCTGCTCCCTTTTTTACATAAATACATTTTTATATCAGGTTGGTAATATTTCTTTATGTGTTTGGGGACTGCTGTTACCTACTTACAAAGCACAAGTAGCAGCAGGGCAAATTTCTTTCCTATCAGCAGGCCACAGTTCATCTCTAGAGGGACCACATTTGGAATTAAACAAGGAGTGAAATTTCTATGGCCCACTTTTCCTCACTGATACTGCCAGAAAGGAGGATGTTTAGTGGACTTTTTGAGGTGATCTTTGGGTTGAAGTTTTCGTCTCACTGGGAATTGTACTGATACCTTCTAACTCATTTCATAGGTGGTTGTCTAGGAGGTGTTAGTACCCAGTAACTAGGTACTGAGGATGCATTCCAGCTGCAGTGACCTCGAGATACAAAAGTACTTCATGCCATTCCTATGCAGTTAAATTCCTTTGGGATGTGTATCTCAAAGTGTGACTACAACAGTTTCCAGATGTTTCATATCTGCTCATGCTCTATAAAGAATGATGACTAAATTACAGTTTAGTGACCTTAGAGATATAAAAAGGGGGAGGGGGAGAGGTGGCTGGCTGGCAGAGAGCTTTACAGTAATGGGATCTTTGCCAGTATCATTCATGCTTGAGTCAAGGACTTTCATTTCCCAAAAAGAACTGGGGATTAGCACAGCTTCTGCAGCCTGCTCTGCAAACAGACATGTCCCCTCCACAAATGTTGGTTGTATGCCGGTGTTCTGGGGTCACCTCTCCTTGTAGGGTTAATGAACATAGCAGAGATGGAGCTGCTTGGTGTCAAACATCCTGAAGGAAAAGGTGGCAGTTATTAAATCTAATATGATCTACTTGCTTTCCACACTTCTGGCCAAGGTGGGCTCTGCAGTGTCCTGGTGCAGGCTGAAAAGCCCAGACTCGGTGCTGTATCATTTCAAGCTTCAGGACTGCCACCTGAAGTATTATTTTTTAAATTTGTTCTAGAATTGATGGGGTATTTCTACCTTATGAGGCCTTTGTATTCAATTTCATTCCTATCAGGGGTAGGCAGGAGCTGCGATCACCGTAACTTGGCTTGGGGTTTTATTGTTGTTTATTGCTGGCTGCTCTTGCCCTGTGTTCAGCATTTTGGGATACCAGAGATGCTGCTTCCCAGCTCCCCGAGCTGTTCTCAGGAGTCCATATAATGTCTGGGCTGTGTGTTTTTTCTTGTGACCTAGGATCAATAGGTTGTGCTGTTTCCAAGCGAACTGCTGCTAAATGGCTCTCTGACTACATCTCTGGTTTTTGTTCCTAAGCAGGCCTGCAAATCTCTGGGCATGTAAAGGCACATTCACTTTGAGGAAAGCCTGCTGTACGTTGCCTGTTTCAAAGCAATTTTCATCTAGGAGATTAGCAAAGCAGCACAGGGACATCTTAATGTACAGTTACAAATTCAAAAGTGGTTTTCCAGGGCATCTATTCCAGTGTCCAAGTTTAGAAGGTGCTTTCAGCAAATAGTCTCTACTGTTCCCTTAACACCAACTGTTTCTGTAAATGTTCTGGCCAGTGAACATATTCAGTGGAATATGCCCAGAAAGGGACATGGCTTGAGTGAGCTAAATACATAATTTAAAAGATCATTTACTGGTTTCCTTGACCAGCATCTTGTACTGTCTTTTGTGTCATTCTTATCCTTGTAATGGATTATCTTGGTCTCCATAAAACACATGACGGGGATGTATTTTTGCTGTTGAAAAAGTCCCCAGTGACAGAAAGGATGAACTCCAGATGAACAATGTACTTTCATCCTCGTATATTCTCAGCCTGTACACACCGTTCTTGGTGTTTTCCTTCCTCCCTGGAGCTGTGAAAGTTTGGGATGCTGAGACCTGCTCTCTATTTTGCCATGGCAGGAGACATCTCTGCTCTCACTGAGGACTATGAACCCCCTTTTTTTTTTTTTTTTTTTTTTTTTTGAGGCTTTGGCTTGCTACTGACCTGCAGAGCCTTAACACTTGGCTGTGAATTAAGTGTCCATTGTCCACAGATCAGGCCACTTTCAAAGACTCTGCTGGGAAGGGCTGGAGCTGAGACCACAGTGGACCAGTCATAAGTGTTTGTTAAGCTCAAGGCAAAAGACTTGAGGTGCAGGGGCCAAATGAGTTTAAGATCATTCCTGTAAGCCTCAATTTAGATTATATGCCACTATGAAACTCCTCTTTGACCTTACCTCCCCCATTGTCCCCAAGAGATTAATCAAGCCTAGCTGGAGAAAGGGGGGGAATTCCTTTTGGGTAGACAACTTATAACATTTCTAGACTTTCTTCCCTGTCATTGGAAAATACAGTCAACATGTGGATGACAACTGTAAGAGTCATATGCAAACTCACTTTTGGAATAACGTGAGAGTATAACAAAGAAAAAGCCTGGGAATGCTTTTTCATTTTCACAGAAGTGTGAGGATGATAGGACTTCTTGCTGTGAGCTTTCCTTCTGTATGAGATGAAACTATTAACAGAAGCCACACACACGCACACACACACACACACACACACACACACACACACACACACGCAAGTCCCTTTGCTCTGAAAGCTCCTGTGCTCTCTGTGTACTGCTGCTGTCTGAAAGTATCATTTGTGTATTGCTCCATTTCAAACACATCTCCTTTTTGCTCTCTCTCTCTTTGTCTTTGGAAAATGTGTTAGAGCACTAAGCTGAGCAGGCTGATGGTGAGAGATATCCTTTGTACACCCACACAGAGATTTCAGAAATATNCTATGAAACTCCTCTTTGACCTTACCTCCCCCATTGTCCCCAAGAGATTAATCAAGCCTAGCTGGAGAAAGGGGGGGAATTCCTTTTGGGTAGACAACTTATAACATTTCTAGACTTTCTTCCCTGTCATTGGAAAATACAGTCAACATGTGGATGACAACTGTAAGAGTCATATGCAAACTCACTTTTGGAATAACGTGAGAGTATAACAAAGAAAAAGCCTGGGAATGCTTTTTCATTTTCACAGAAGTGTGAGGATGATAGGACTTCTTGCTGTGAGCTTTCCTTCTGTATGAGATGAAACTATTAACAGAAGCCACACACACACACACACACACACACACACGCAAGTCCCTTTGCTCTGAAAGCTCCTGTGCTCTCTGTGTACTGCTGCTGTCTGAAAGTATCATTTGTGTATTGCTCCATTTCAAACACATCTCCTTTTTGCTCTCTCTCTCTCTTTGTCTTTGGAAAATGTTAGAGCACTAAGCTGAGCAGGCTGATGGTGCCAGATATCCTTTGTACACCCACACAGAGATTTCAGAAATAAATATCCCTGCTGCGACCTGGAAGCTTTCTCCTCATAATAGCATGTGGGCACACATGCAGAGCAAGTGGCAAGAGGGGTCCTTAGCATGCTCTCCATACCTTTTGTTTGATGTGCAGGTTTGTGTACAGTAAATTAGGACTCATGCTGGGGGAGTGCATCTTTTTATATAAGAGGGTCATCTTTTAAGTGGGGCAGGTTAAAGAATCTCGTGTCCCATACTAAGCAGCTTTGACCCATGTAATGCACATCAGACTGTCGCTCTTAATTCGATAAACTAAATACTAGATTGATAATCCTGCCTTTTTTTCCCCCTTCTCCTCTTTCTAAATATATCTGTGTATCTCTGGCTCCTGACTGCGAACTTGTAGCTACCTTGCTCCGTGGATTAATCATAAATATGGATATAGATGACAGAAGGTTAAGGGCATGGTGGGAAGGCAAAGCAACTCTGCTCCATTTATCATTGCTACATTGGATGTTGGGGGGGTGCCTCACCTGTCCCAGCTTCTCTGACACTTTTCAAGCAGTGTCAAGAGCAAAGGTATTGGAACAAACAGGTCACAAAAGCAATAAATTAAATCTTCCCTTACTGGTTATCTCTGTCTGAGCAAATGACTCGCAACCCTATGTGCCTTTTTGAGTGAGCAGGAAAAAAAAAATCTGATCATTTTCAATCAGATTGAGCAGGTTTACACTCGGGTACAGAGAGCCAGACCCCTTGACTGCTGTATGTCACCAGGAAGTTCAAGGTGCTTTGAAGGGGCTGATCAGTTGATGACAAATATTTGTAGACAATCAGTCAAATTGAGTTTAAGAGTTCTGTAAAATTACAAAGATGCAAGGTCATATTCTGAAAATGAAAGAACAATTTTCTTTTTTGCATTGGGCAAACAGAATGAAATATGAATTGCAAGTGGTTAAAAACCCACTGATACTTCTGAAAACATCGAGGCGAAGGTGAACAGTAGAGTCCCTCTATCATTCTGAGCAACATGGACAGGAGCGTGGTGTGCCAGGTGCAGGATCTGCTGACATGTTGCCTACAGTTTGGGGCAACACGCTTTAAGGAAGATATAAACAAACTGGAGAGAGCCCAGAGGGGACCAGCAGGCTTTCCAAGAGGCTGAACAAACAGGACCTATGCAGGAAGGTTAAAAGAGATAGAGCCATAAAAATTTACTTGCTCTAAATAGGGAAGGCAAAGAGAAACATAAGAGTTTTTGTTCCTATAAATTGTTCTTTTAAAGGTGGTATTGATCTGTTGTGCTGCAAATCCCCAAGATGAGAATTAATAGGTTAAATACTAAGAAGACTTCCTAACTGTAGGACTAGGAGTCTACTGGAAGGGGTTAGTGTAGGTGGGAGGATGTGGAGCTTCTTTCATTAGAGCTTCTTCAAACCGTGTAGGCAGATATTCTACAGGAATGGATTTGAAGGAATATTTGAGCCTGTCTTGGTGCAGTGGGCTGGACCAAATGATGTTCTTGAGGTGCTTTCTGGTTTCACCTTGCTGCAATTTCTGTGATTTGACACAGTCAAACCAATCTGGCTTCCATGTAAGCTGGGTGCTTTTTTTTCACCCTGCTGAAATTACTCTGGTCTGAAACAGATGAGATAAGAGGAAAGGAGTAAATTTCATGTAAGCAAACTTTTCCAAATGCTTGTTGGATTTGTTTCTTTACTCAGTCTCTTTTAGGGGATTATTAAGGAACAAACTTGTCATTGGATATGAGATAAAGCCATATCATAAATAAAGTAAGAAGAAAAGCAAAATTTACTGAATAAATAGAGTAGGAACACATAGCTGGTTCTCAGCATGAAAAGATGCCACAGCTCAGCGGATATGTCACTGAGCAGTATTATGTCTGGTGTTTAATATGGATTAATAACCCAAAAATGGGAAGAATGCATAGAAGGAAAAATGTGTAGATAATACAGCAATGTTGAGGTTACCCAAGCCTATAAAAGACTCTGAGGAGGTCTGACAATGAGCTCGCAGAGGCAATTTGCAAGCATCATAAGAGTAAATGAAATGCAATATGGCAAAGGCAAGGTGATGCACTTAGGAAACAACACATTAGAATTAGTCATGCTCGTTTCTGGGTTCTAAAATAATTGTAACTACTCAAGGAAAAAAAAAAGAGAAAAAAAAGGGCACAGCTGAGCAACTCAGTGAAAACATTTGTTCAGTCTGTAGTGATGGTGAAATAAAAGCATGCAAGATGAGAGAGTGCATTAAGAAAAGGGTAGAGAATAATAGATAAAATAATACAGTACCATTATATAAATTGATGGTACGTGCTCTCCTTGTACACTCTGTTCACTTTGCTCACCCTGTCTCTCAAAAGAAAATAGCAGAATTAGAAGAATGACCAGAAAAAGGGAACCAAAATGTCTGGAATCTTTTAATAGCTTCTTCATAAACAATGATTAAAAAGAGCAACACTGTTTTCTTGAGAAAAGACAAATAAGAAGCATTGTGGCAAAGGTATAGAAATATTCACCTCAAAAAAGAAGTGCACTCAGTGGTTCCTATTTACTTTTCATTTTATTAGAAGAACAACAGGGGAAGCAATTACATGATAAAAAATCAAACTACTTTAAACCCCTGAAGAGGAAATACTCTTTTACAAAGTGCCTAATTAACTTATGGAACTTATTGCCACCAGATAAAATCAGAAACTTAGTAAGAGCTCAATAAGATTCAAACCCAACTCCTATTTGGATACTGCTAAGATTTACAGGTGAAATAGGGAAGACACGAAGATATGAAATAGTAGGTATTAACCCAAGATATGAGAAAGCAGGGGGTCTTGCATCTTCTCATTCTGAGGTAACAAAGATCAGCAAATGTCTTGAGAGTAGAAAGCAATCTTTCCTTGCACCACATTTTTGTACATGTGGCCAGTACTGGGCATTTTGGAAGCTTTTCCCAATACAAGCCTTTGGGAAAGATGGGGTGTGGAAGATGTCATTGCTGTGGTATCTGTTTTTTGAATTGTGGTATTTGAACAGTTTGGCAATAAGACAGCTGCCTTCCAGTTCTGATTCTTCCATTGACCCTTTTTTGGGTGTTTTACATCCTCTCTTCTGCTTCAGTTCACCTATCTGAACATTGGCTGCACCAATGCAGCCTTGTGGCTTAAGAGACTTCTGAGGATTGATCAATGAGACTCCTGTTTGTGAGTCACTTGAATGTGCTGAGATGAAGTGTGCTGTTGGTACCTGTTCAGTGAAAAGCCCTGGCAGTATGATAGGCTGCAGTATATAATGATGTTTCTGCATTATTTCACCTGTGGCTGGCCCTTGAAAGAGGCAATTGCATCTCCTCCACCCAGGCACGAATCCCCCTTTCTCCTGCCCCCTGTGGTGATCTGGCCATATCTGTAGCATTCAGGACCCTGCTTATGAGTCAGGATTTCCTTTGCAAGACATTATTAAAACACACATTAAAACGTGATGCCTTCCCCTGCCCACTCTATTTTTGCTAGCCCCCTACATGCCAATATCCTTCCTCCCCCAAACTGATGGTGCTAATGACTTCTACCATCCATACCCAAACTGTTCCTGCGCCTGTAGCACTGCCTTGCCTTTCCTGTCTGCATGGATCTCAGTCCAGAGCAGTTCCTTGGTATGCATGTCTTCTGTCAAGTGCTGATGCAAATCCAGATCCTGTGTTGTAATTCATGACTTGGGAATAGACTAGGAAACAGTGGTCTTGTTTTTCAGGAAAAACAAACGCAATTGTTTGATTTTTTTGTTTCTTTTTCCTCATGTGAGACTTGCACAGAATTCACTCCTTTAGCAGAGTAGGGAGATGAAAGGATCAACTGCACACCTGAAATCTTGACAGCTCCACCTCACCTAGATGTCAGCTCTGCAATATGCTGTGCATGAGCCACAAATACATACATCCCTTTGTTTTGCACTGCAGCTGTGATTTCTCTACACAATGACACACACAGTTTTGTGAGGGTGTGTTCCCTTCATTCCCCAGTGTCCCATCTGGCAGGGCTTGGGGCTGCTGTGGAGAACACATTTACAATTCCCGTCAGGCAAGCTTGGCCTAAACAACAATTAAAGTATTTGAATACATGGTTGTGGTTGAAATCTGCCCTCAGTGTTAGAGGAATGTTTAGTCATATCCTTACTAGGACAAAATCCAAGCTAGCACTTAGTTGGTACTTTTCTAAGTGCTTTTACAAATATCAGTCCTCAGCTACGAAAACATCCCATGCTTTGTTTTTCACACCAGGAGTTGAACTCTCATCCTAAAAGCAAGAGCCTTTACTGTCAGGGATAACTCTGCTATCCTGCCTTCTAGAGCATCTTCAGCCTCTTTCTCTCCCTGCTTCGTGACCAGGGAGGGAAATTGTTGCATTATTGCCTTGTGATGCCCTCTTAAAACCTACCAAAAAACTGTGTGAGCAGTAAATCCCTGCCCCCCACCCCCTTCCCCCTTTTCAGGGAGAGAAACTAAGGGAGAATTTGTATCAGGACTGGACTTTACAGGTCCTTCTGTCAGTTCTGTCCTCAGTTCAGCAGGACCCACTTGCCTTACAGTGATCACCAAGCAGGATATACAGAAAGTGAAGTATAAGAAGGAAAGGAGAGATGCCCCTCTCACTGCAGTGACAAGGAACTGTTGGACTCCAGGGAGACACTTTCCCTCCTGCCCATCAAAAAACAGTGCCCCTCCCATAGATAGGCTCCAACCAGCAGAGAGCAAATCATGATTTAGATTTTTTCCCAAAATCAATTAGACTCCTTCAGTGATAGAAGCAATTTGTGCGACTTTTAATCTTTTGCCAGCTCAGCCTGATCAGCACTTTTTGAAGAATGTGGAGCCAATGTCTCTGCTAATCCAGGTAAATCAGCCATATCTGGAGACAGACAGACAGAGAGGGAAGAAAGTGAAGCTATTAAAACCAAAGAAGGCCCGTTTCAGGACTAAAAGGCATCAGTGAGGTACCTGATTTATAGGAAGAGAGTTGCCTTTCAGTCATTTTTAATGGAATATTATTAAAGGAAAATCAGGAGCTGTGAAACCTTTTGTGTCTCATCTCCTAATGTATTTATTTCTGCAGCAGGGAACCCTGTTAACCCCACCAGGTAATGTATTCCTTGGCTGGCACGGGTGGCAAGGTTGTCCCCTAGAAATTTTATTATGGAACAAACTCAGTTAAATATTTGCACATGAAAAGACTACCTCAAGGTTTTGGGGGTCTTAAATTTGTTTCCAAGGAAAACTGCCTGGTAGAGCTGCCGAATCTTCCTGCATGTGGGTATCAAACACCATAATTTTCACATCTCTGGCTTTTTTTCCTTTGTCAACGCAAATGAGCGTAGATAGACGGATGACTAGATGGATGCTTCCCTAGGGCAAGGGGCGAAGTTTGGGTCACACTCCTGAATTGCTTTCCTGTAATTTTTCAGGCAGACTAGTAGTTGAGATTGTCGTCATTGTAAGAAAGGCAAGTTCCACGCAGCAAATGACACACAAGCCTCAATCCTACAGACACTATTTAATTTTCTGTGTCGTAAACAGTCTTGCAGCAGTTGCTGAAAATTCTCATAGAGGACTGTATTGAAATGACAACCTCGCATTTGACTGATGTGAAAGACTTTTATCATGATACCAAGAAAGACTCTACAAGAGTGAAGATGGCTGTGCTGGATGTGTCCTTTGCTTCCTTCATTCCTGTTGTCAGTCTATTCTTAGCTCCTCCTCAGTAATACTTTGTAGTACGTGTCAACATACTTACGAAGTAAAAAAAAAAAAAACAAACAACAAAACGTTTTCATTGGATTTCCAACTGTATGGTACTGTTGCATGAGAGGAGGTTCCTAGAGGTACCTACCATTTTGATGACATAATGGACAAGGGAGGTGTGCAAAACTAGAAAGATTAAGGTATTGCATGACATAATGAGCCATGTGCCTTCAAAGCCTCTGTGGATATCGATCAGTTAGTTGCATGTACATATCTTTATGCTTGCCCATAAGAATCAGCCCCTAGGGTCATGGGTTTCAGCCAGAACAGGAGCACAGTGGGAAGTGTGTTTACAGTCAGGTATTACCACCTCCAAAAAGAGAGAATCAGTAAAAACACAAATTTGATTTTATAGGATCAAAAAAGAGCACATTGCAATGCTTTCCTTTTTATTGTACTGGGCCTTCTAAGCAGGCTTTGTGTAAACAGCATGAAAGCAGCTACAACGACCAAATTAGGCAAAGTCTGGTAGTAGCCTGATGAGGAAGGTGTAAGTTGCCTTCTGGCAGGGCCTCCCACGGCCTGCCTGCTGAATGAGACTCAGTGTGGCTGAGCAATGTGTGTCGTCGCTCGTGTGTGGGCACACGAACAGCAACCCTGCCATGGTGATTCCTTGGAAGCTTTGCTCATGTTCAGGAAAGCCATAAATGACAACACACGGTAAAAGCTGGTGGAGAACCAAGACCCCAGGCAAGCTGAAAAGCCAGGTTATGGTCTTAGTATCACTGATGTAAAGCTGATGTGAAAATAGCTACTGTCACTTCTGAGTGTACCACTGTGCTCTTCTGGAGCAATGGGTTTGGAGTGGGGTGTGTGTGGTATGCATTGGCAGAGCGCAGTTTCTTGTGGCACATTGGTAATATCTCGTTCTGGTTCACAATCAGTGTTTTGGTGCAACCATATTAGACACAGGTCCATTTAAATTCTTCTCAGGCTTTTTGCGTGTGCTTGTGTGTGCTGAAATTACGATGCATTAGGAGCATATGGTGAGCCCTGGATAGAGCTGCCCTGCCAAGGGTGTATTTCATCAAACAGTCATGCAAAAGTCTTAACAGATAGTTGGGTTTGGTGCAGTCCGGGATCCCAGTTACTTGGGCCAGAAGAGGTCTCAGATACTCTGATACTCTGTTTCTGGACTTGGTATTTTTGCTGGGCAGCAAAGCTCTGGCCTAGCAAAAGTTCAATGGGAAGTTTCCCAGTGGGCTTTGAAGAGCCCACAGAAAGGGCTACATTCAAACCAGTTGGAAAAGTGTATATTTTTCCCCAAATGGCAAAGCGATGATCTTGCAAAAGTTTTCTTGGCAGATTTCAAAGAGTCAAAAGGTTCTCCATCTTTTTAGCCAGAAGAAATTCTTCCATATGAAAATTCTTTTCCTTTTCTTTTGAGGAAAAAAGAAAACAAAACAGATTCTTAATTCATTTAGAAACTGAAATTTCCATTTAAAAAGTGTTTCAAAAGCCAATTTTCAAGCAGATGCAGATCCATTCTTTCTCAAATCCAAAGACTGTGGCACATACTCATCTACAGTTGCAGTTGGCTTCCCTGCCTCTCTGCCCTACATCTCCCCCTAGGAGACAGCACGTGAGAGCCCAGTCCTGTTCCTTAATCCCAGAAAAGCTGTGCATGCTGCAGCTGGTCCCCATAGATTGCTGCACCACGTAAAATGACTATACACAAAATATGCGGCTATACTGCGTACTTTCTTAATACAGAATTTTCCTTACTTTAATACCCTCTCACAGTCTCCTCCCCCTTCCATGCCTTCCTCCAAGGGAACTTGAGCTTTTCTAATTTGAGGTTTTCATTTTGTTTCTGTAGATTACATTTTTGTTTATTGCCTTCTGTCCCTCTGAGGCTCCCATACAAGACTTAGCTGCACCTGGCTTTCATTTGAAGAATGTCCAAGCTTCCCTCTCTCCTGACCTCACTGGGTTCTCTTTTCTCATGTGTGCTGTGGGATTTTGTTTGTTTGGTTTTGTTTGTGGATTTTTTGTAGCCGGGGATCCCTTGGGCTTCGAACATGCCTTTTCACATGGGGCGATGGTCTGTCATCTCTGGCGTGTTTCTAGAGGCAGGGAAGAACAAGGATGCTGTGTGGTGATGTTTGATTAAAATGTGGAATGTGTGCATTCAGAGGCACGTATTTGATTTGTGCACATATGTAGATGTGTGCATGTGTATATGTCTTGCTGCTAATTGCTCTGAGCCCCTTTCTTGCTTTCCTGTGCTGGCATTCACTGTTCCCTGTTTGCTACAGGGGAAAGAAAAAGCAGGGAGCACACCGAAATGTCACAGCTGAGAGGGTTTCTGTAATCCTCCAACATATGTTCAACATTAAAGCTCCTTCAGCAAGTCTGATGTGCTCACAGTCATCATGGGACCAGCAGTTAAAGCGCCCCAGTGCTGCCAGGAAAACGTTATCCTGGCCCTAATTGAGAGCGACTTAACTAATGTTTCATTTCCTAATTAGTCCTTGTCAGCCGCTGGAAGGCCGCGGATGCTGCTGGTGGCACGGGGCCCATCGCTGCTGTAATTGAAGTTGTTCTGACAGTCTAGGGCTTTGGGGTGATCCATAAAGTAAGGCTGATGGTTCGGGACCAAATTGGGTGGAAACAGGAGAGAGGGTCAAGCGTCAGCTCAGACACATTGTGAGCATGCTCTGCCAAACCTGAATGGTCACGAATCAACTCTGAAATGACAGAGATGACAGAAAAACAGTGAGGGAATGAGAACATCACTCCATGCTGTGCTCAGTGGGAGCACAGGTGGTTGGAGAGAGCTAGCCAAAAGGAGATGCTGGGACCAAACAGAATGGGGGAGAAGAAGATCCTTTGCTGGAGAGCAGCTAATGGGCACGGACAGGCCAGTCACAAGGAATGCTGTGCTCTTCTTCAGAGCACAGGGCAGCAAAGAAGTACTTTGCCATGAACTTGAATCTCAGAGCACTGAAGGACAGACTCTTCTTTAAGAGGTGTTGGCCTCTTCTTCATCCTTGCCATTCTCTGGCATGAGTTTGGTGGGATGTACCCAGCCTCAGCTCCTTCCCGTTTGAGCACCGTGGCTGACTTCCTGCCTTCCTTGCCACCACTGGCTGTTCCCTCTCTCTCCTGGGACAGGGCATCCGCATGGCTTTACTGTTGATGTGCCAGCAGCAGAACCAACACACAAGGCAAGAGCACCCTCCTGCCATGCTGGGGATCTGGGCACTTGACACACTGTTATATCAGCCTGGGACAGGGTGTTGAGCTAACAGGGTGTTGATTGCACAAGAAAGTTCTAGAAGCCTCCTCCAGACGGAGATAGGAAAGGATGAGAATCTGACTTTAAGATCGCATTACAGCTAGAAAGAAATAATTTGTGGTTGCTCAGCAGAGGAGTTGTGGTAAACAGTGGAGTGGGATGCATCTGGTGGAGGAGCCTGGCTCATCACAGAAATCACAAGAGTTGTGAAGGGGAGCATCTGCGCACCCCTGGACTTGTCAAACACAGCTGGCAGGCACTCAAAGGACAAGTGGGCAACAGGAAGCCTGCAGGAGGAAAACACAGGCAGTGTCAGCTCTGAGGTTCACAGGCAGTGCGTGATCACTTGCTGGCCTTCTCCAGCCAGCCAGCCCCATCTGTTCCCCTCCGGCCCTGGGAATTGGGGCAGACAGGATAAAAGCCTTTCCACAGTGGGACTGTGCTGACTGATGGGCCTCAGGCCCCATGGCAGTGCTGGCTGTATGCTGGGCTGTAGCAGTTCTGCCTGTGCCTCAAGAAGCTGTGACCCTCACAACGGGGACTGCAGCTCATGGGACATGTCACAAGAGGAATGAGCACAGTGTAGCAGGCAATGCTAACAGGGAGACAACAAGCCCCTTAACCCAAGATAAATTCCTGCCTCTCTTTGCTGACACTGACAATACTTTTTTTTTTTTTTTTTTTTTGTTTTTTCCTCTGGGGCTCTAGTTTTATCTTGGTCTCCATCCAATGTCTTTCAAGGAAGAACAAGCTGCAGAAAATCCTACATGCTCCCATGATACTTGCCTTCTGTGGGTGAAGGTGGGAGGTGACTGCCGCTAGCTCTGTCTGGCACAGGGTACCAGGGAAACACCCCCAGCAGGCCCAGCATACGTAGATGGGCATACAAAGATCTCAGCTCAGCCCCAGTGCTCTCCAAGGCTGAATGAGCCCCACAGTCCATTGGGTGAACTGATACAGTGTGCTGCTGCAGCTACCCTGTAGGGTCCCTCACTGTTCCCAAACCATGGTGGGATGGCTGTCTGGCCACTCCAGATCACACAGGCTCTTCCTAGAGTGCACAGCAGCTAGGACAAGCCTCTGGGTGTATGTGCAACTATCGTAGTGATTAAGAAAAACTCAACAAAGCTGAATAGGCTCTCTCCTTAATTAAAATGTTCAGTGGTCCTGGCTGTGAGTGGACAAGCAAACATGGACTTCAAGCACAGCAGCTGAAAGGAGAGGGCTGGCACTTGGCACCAGATGGTGTAATGACATGGTAGGAGAAGGGGAGTTGGAGTGTGCTTGTCTATACTCAATATACACATCTTAGAATCATTGAATAATTTGGGTTGGAAGGGATCTTTAAAGGTCACCTAGTTTAACCCCCCTGCAACGAAGAGGGAATGCAATAAACATTTTCTTTCAGAGACTCTCTTGTTTCCTACCAACCCCATAAAGAAAATAAATAGGCATTAGGATACATGTGAAGCCTCACTGTGTATGTAATTTCCATAGCAAGCCACCCACACTATGTAGCTTGCTCCTGGTGCCTGCACAGGTGATTTCTCCCTCCGTACTGATCAAGTTGCTTGACCTCAGTGCCCTCTGTAAAGCTGTGAACTTGAAGGCAGCATAATAAATTCCCACCTCATCTCAGGTGCCTGTCAGCCTGAAGCTCCCGCAGTAAGGTGAAAGGGGAAAGAGGGGGCTCATGTCTCTTTACCAAAGCAGGCTGGCTCTCTGATGCCCCATTAGCATACCGCACGCAAGCATTCAGCTTTTAATTAGTTACGTGGTGTGATAATTAAATAGTATTTCTCCACAATTTTCCTCTTGTGTGGAGCAGAGGGGAGGGGGCTGGTGTCTTTTGGGGATGGGAGTTGAGGTTGTTTTAACATTGCAAGTAATTGCAACCCCAAGGAGAAGAAGCAGCAAAATGCAAACTCTCCCTGGGAGAGCTGTGGAAGCCCCATGCTGGGCTTTCTCCTGTCCCTCCTCCCATTCCCTCTGGCACAGGCCTACCCTCCTTCCTTCAGCAAGGCACTCAGTGGATAATAACACATCCTCTGGAGCATCCTCCTCTCCATGTCAATGTATGCACCTTCAGATCCTGGTGGGCTGACAAAGAGCTATCCTCCACCCTAGATTGACAGCTGTTAGGAAGAGGGGAAGAAGCTGAGGAACAAAGATCTGGATAGGAAGAATCACAGGCTTTTGCAGATCTGGGGATCTGTACACAGAGCAAAAGTGGAATAACTGAAAAGTATTTCATGGTGACATGGCAGAGCAGGGTGTTGGGAGCATAGAACTAGGAGAGGGAAAGTTCTGCACCATGAAGTTTGTGTCAGATTTGGTGCTGCAACATGTGTGGTAAGCAAAAAGAGCTTTCCTGCTGTCAGGAACAGCGAGGCCCCATGCCCAGCTGTAGCAGGGCAAGTGTGGCCTCCTCAGCTGGGAATCTCTTACTGGAGAGCAGAACAGGTATAATTGATCCATGCAAAGCAGGGGAAGAAATAAAATAAAGCCTATTACCAAAGCGGCCTGTTGTTTCAGCAGCACGCACGCTGTTGGGCTGCTTATGACAGGGAAGCAGATGGTAATTCTGTGAGCCCTGCACATCCTGGCACATGTGTAAATTCAAAGAGTTACTGCATCATGGAAGAGACAGATGCAAGTTTGTTGGGATATGAAATAAAACACAATTTCATAATGAACTTGGCAGCTATGCCGTCCCTTAATCAGCCCGGAATTATCTCCATTAAACATCTCCTCACTTCCCAACAGGAAACTCAAATGAAAACGAACCCTAAAATGGTGTGCATTTATCTGCTTTTAAGCTAGGCAGAAGCAAAGATTGGGATATCTTTTAAATAAGCTCCCCAAAAACCTTTGGACAGTTATCCAGTGGTTCTCACACCAACAAGGCAACATAAATCTCTTCTAGACCTACTGGGAGATCACTGCCAAACCACAACCTAGGGTTTTTATCTGCTAAGGTGATGTCCAGCAAGTGACTCTGCTTCCTTGCCCTGGCACATCAGGCACTCCTGCCTTCTCTGGGAGGCAGGGATTTATGTTCTCAGAATGTCAAGCTCAGGAAGTGCTGAGGCACTGGTGCATTTTCTCCTTGTAGGAGACCTTTCAGTGGACAGCAGTGTGTGCTCTAACACTGAGTATTGGTAAATTTCTCATTTTCACTCCAGTCTGTTCCTGGAGTGAGGACATCTTCTCCAGGGCAGCTCAAAATGAGTTTGTGGCAAGTGACACTGTTTTGACTGCTGTGTCTTGGCTGCCATGGGGCAAAGCTGTCTGTGCATGGCAGTGGCCAACAGCTGCTCCAGAGGGCTCCTCTCTGTGCCACAGAGAGAGGCTTTCTAGGAGGCAGTTTAACAAAGATTAATTGCACTAATGAAGTGTCAGGTTTCTTGTCACTGGCTTTTGGTCACTGTGTCCAAGAGGGCAGAGGGCGCTGAGTATCCATGAAACTCTGCACAGATGAGCCAGAGTTGCAGAGCTGTTACACTTTGTTGAGCATAGGGTGTTGTAATGGCGTTGCAGAAGGGTTGGGAAGTTCTGTTGGTGAAAAATGGGAAGGCTTTGCTTTGATAGCAGCTCCCTGTCCTGTTGCTGGGCAACTCTGAGGGTGAGACCAATGCTTTGCACCCTTCCTGCTGGCCTAGACCTGCCTCCGAGGTGGGTCAGTACCTTCACTCCTGCCCCACTTTCCCAGTCCCAGACCCATTTTTCCCCAAGAACTACCACTCCTGCCTAAATGTGTTATATGAATGTATCCAATGGGAAAATCATCTGCAATTACCAGAATACTTTTTTCATTGACGAAGCTCGGCTTGGAATTTGGAGTACAAGACATAAAAGACTGATAGAATAGAGCTTGATTGATAGCTGGCATGATTGCAAAACTACAGTACCTGCATCCAGCTAGCTATAAATTGTACCACAGTGTCTATCAGCCAGCTTCTCTTGAAACATTTGATTAGAGCTTCTTTCAGCTACCCTTGGCCCTCCCCAGCTGCTAGGGAAAGGGCTTTTGTGTGAACAAACCTTTCGTGATTTGAGCTGAAATCGTGTCCTAAATATTTGAAGTGACATGAATTGAACACCCGCATCTTTTTTGGTGGTCCTGAAACTGGCTACTGGAACTGCTTTGCAAAATGACTGAGTGTTCAATAGCCAAGGCATAGAAGTTGCTTGCCTGAAATAAAAGGACAGAAGTGCCACAAGATTATTTGCTGAAGGACTTTTTTTCCTTATTTTGGTTTTCATCTGGCTACTGACACAGGCATTCGAGCAAATTAAGGATTTTTATTGTATCCCACATCCTGGCATCTCTGGGAAAGAAGGCAGCTGGTTTCTACCCTGAGTTGGAACCTGGCTGCCCTTGTGTCTCATTGGGAAGCCCCATGCTGATGTCACATGGGCATTTAAGAGCTGAGACACAGCACTCAGTCGCTCGAGCATCATTCCATGCTCACCAGGCAACGTTGGTGCCTTCACATGGCACATCACTGTGACATCAACGTAGCAACTTCTTCCTTCCATGACAACACTTCCTTGGGGACTGTCTCCCCTGGGCTTTCAGGCACGCTGTAGTGGGGCAATGAGAATTGTCCCCTGGAGGAGGTCATCATCAGAACAGGGAACTGAACCCCACACAGGTTGCTATATCCTGTCTTGCCCTTTACCCTCTAGAGAGAGAGCTCTGGGCTGAAGAGCGTCCAACTGATGTGAATGTGAGTCACGTTCTGCTAAGCTATGCACCTATGTGAGAGTACTACCAAGTTTAAACGACAATGGGCAGAGACCTCCCACACAGAGCTGTCAGAGTAGCATTTATTTATTTATTTGTTTCTTTATTTATTTATTCTCTTTTTTGATAATTTAGTTTAAATCAATGTGACATGCACTGGTATGTTTTCCAGTATAAATCAACACCAAAATATAGTTCTGTCCTTGTTATGTCTACAGGCTGCTATATCCCTCTGCTTGGCAGAGAGAGCTCCAGGGCCCTGACAATGAAACTTGCCTTGGGGGAACACACTTTTGCATTCACTTCCCAAATTGTCTATTGCTTCTCCAAGCACTTTTTCTTTTACTAATGAGAATAATAAGCTTTTATGCAGAGGCACTTGCAACATGTGTTTACTGCTGTGAAAGAATTTAGATAGAGGCTTAAAGGAAAGCAAAATAGGGTATTGTCTAGGATATCTCCTTGAGAACAATGTCAGTTTAAGTAAGGGAACTCAGGATTGTTGAGTATACTTGAACTTGGTTGTGGGATTCTTTCGATGGAAGCAGAAATGAAATAAAACCACTTAGAGGCTTTGAATCAAAATGCTGGCTACATTTGGCAGAAATCTGTGAATCAAATTATTCTGGTATTTGTAGCTATTAAGAAAAACCTGAATACATTTCTCAATGCTTGATTTCTTTGAGTGTTTGAATGGGAAAGGAAGTAAGTGCCACTCTACTTCCATGGAACAGAACACAGAGGAAGGAAAGGATTTTCACAAGCTGACTCAAAAGACCGGTGTCCAGCTTGAGGCTCCCAATTCTTTTTCTGACTCGTGTTTTTCACAGTACTCATGAGTTTCCATATCAGGACCCCGAACTGATGACATTACAGCATGACACTCATGCCATATGAGAAGACGGCACAAGGATTTAGAAGGGAGAGTGATGGGTTTGCCTTTTTCCTTGCAAAACCCTTTTGCAGCCCTTGATGGATCTCTTCCAAGTGAAAAGATGCAGGGCCAGAAAGGGCTTTCTGGCTGGTTTTCTTATGGTAAATAGGGCAAATCACCTGCAACCCACTGAGAGCAGTGTGGAGCAGATGAAGGGAAAATTTTAACAACTTTAACAGCGTGTCATAGCTACGTCAAGGAGAGCTTTCCTCAAGGATCTTTGGGATGATGCAATGGGCACAGCAGTGAGCGAAGAAGAAGCAAACCCTATAGAATTTGGGCTGTGGCCTCGTGCCCTCATGCCCACGGGAAGTGACTTGTTCAGCACAGCTCACAAGCCTACTGTGCTTTCTAGGCACTCCAACTCCAGGAAGGTGCAGACAAATCAGAGAGAATCTGCAGAAGCACAGCTAGCATGATTAAAGGGCTGAAGGATTGACTTATTAGGGAAGAAGATTAAAGGAACTAAATATGTCGAGGTTGGCTAAGTAGCAACTTAAGACGGGACATGAATGATAACAATCTACCAGCTTCTGAAGAATTCAAACAGCTGGGAGGGAGAAAGAAAAGGAGGAATTGACAAGTCCGGTTCAAGGGGTGACCAGTAACTGACTGAGCATGCAATAATTTTGGTCAAATAGCAAAAGAAGAAAAAGAATCCAAATCAAAATCCTAGATAGCTGATGGGTACCTAAAAGGAAATAACAGACACTGAAGTGAGTTGCATTTTACATAGATGTGTGTGATGTGAGCTGAGCCCTGTGCTTGAGTATTTTCCTATGTCTTGGCTGCAGTCCATCAGTACTCCAGTCCTTGCCATGTCTGTCAATAATTGCTCCTCCTCAGAGCATGGCTGCTAACACATGCAAGGGTTAGAGTGAGAAGTCTGTGCTGGGAACTCCGTCCTCGTTGAGACCAGGTCTATGAGGAGCAGAAAACAGGAGCTGAGCTGCTGATGTGGGGTGGGGAGGCTGCTCAAGAGCGCCTCGTGTTCCATCCTGTCTCATTGTGGGGATCTGAAGTACTTAAATGTGCCAATAGCTTTGTACCTTTAACTTGCCAGTAGGATCAGGAATCAGATTAAAGATTTCACCTCCTCCTCTTTCCCTTCCTGCAAGTTGCATGGCCATTGCACAGAGCATGTGCTGAGCTGCCAGAAATTCAGCGTGTTGAGAAACTTACTCTAAAGGCAGCGTGAAATGGAGGTGTCAGAAAGCTTCGTGCCGCTAATTAAGCTGGTGCGCGTGGAAACATAACTGTTGTCAGGGTTTAATTCTGTATCGTGCCTTAAAGCTCTGTTGATGCAGCTCTCTCTTCCTGCCCTGCGGCCTCCCAGATCTCCTCACCCAGCACTTCCCTTGACAGCTCTGCCCATGCCCTTGCTCCCCACCGCTGCTGCATTCCATCCCCTACCCTGTGTAGGTAAGCTTCCCCAAAAAAAGCCCCTAGCACATCCTCTGGGTTCTCTGCTCCCCTCTTGCTTCACACATGTTCCACAGGGGTATTTCCCAGCCTGCTCCTACAAGGATGACAAGCTGGCTCTTGGAAGGGTCCCTTGCTTTGTTGCTGGTAAACCCAAAATGGGTCCATGGAGAAACTGAATATATGTGTTTTGGACAAGTGCCAGAGAGCAGGGCCTTGGCAGGGAAACACCTGGGCTAGACTGTGTTCCAAAATAAGGTCCCTCAGGCACAGGTCTCACTCGTGTCTGTGGAAGTCAGGTGCAAGCAGACGGGGGAAGAGGGAGATTGCTGTATTTCTGTCCTCAGCAATAGGTGGCACAAGGCCCAGAGGAGGTGGCATTCCTTGCAGTACACTTGGGTTCCCAGCCCTCAGCCCTTGTCAGTGCAGGCAGCCTCCCTGGAAAGGATGAGATGAGGCTGCATTTCCTTTCTGTGCTGTGGAGGTGGGGCTTCTTCAGCCCCATCTCTGCTCTGCTCACCTCTCCTCCCTGCGGTCAAGGCACGTGGATTTAGTGATGAGCCAGCGCTAGCTACATTGCAGAGGTTAGTGGTGGCTTGACCTTGTGGCATACTCTATAGGTCTTCGCAGTCTGCCCTCCACAAGGTATGGATTTACCAGAATGAATGGGCTGTAAGGGGGACTTCCTGCCACGTAACCAGCACGAGTTGTATGTGCTGCCTCATTTCATGGCTGTACAGTCCTTCCACTGAGTCCAGGGCCTGGGACACCTCTTGACATACAGGCAGAAATAACCAATATTGCCTGTAATTCCCTGTCACTGTTGGTTATCAATACAAACAACAGAGGGATGCTTGAGAGGTCAAGGCAGGCAGGATGTGATGCCAGCAGAATACAATATGGGGGCGTGTTCCCATACAATAAGTTCTGCACTATTTGAAGCCAGCCCCCCTTCTCCATGTGACCAGCTGTACTGCCTGCACCCTCCTCCCTCTGCCTCCCCCCTCTTGCACAAAGGCTGTTTTGCAGAAAACACCGTGGGGAAAGCAGCTTTTGCTAAATGTTTTATAACGTGCCAGGGAACCTTTATCAAACATTTAATCCCAAACCTGGCTTTGAAGCAGGGAGGCATACAATTCCGTAATTAATTTTTTTTTT
>VYZR01040145.1:0-19084 GCA_013400675.1 Oxylabes madagascariensis | reverse complement strand
GGGCACATCTTACATTGTAACCTAGGACAACTTGTTTAGCACTCACTGTAGGTGATGAGGGTGTGCAGAGCTGCAGATACAAAGGATGAGTCTTCATCCAAGGCTTTTTCTCTCTGAGGCTGTCAATGAGGCCCATGGACACTGACTCAGGTGAGGGGAGCCCTCAGAGTGATGCTGAAGGGGTGGAGAGGAAGGTCCTTCCTTTTGCAACCACATCTCTGCAGGTCCTGCACACTTCTCTTTGGCGTGCACTCCTGCTTTGGGATCTCACTTTGCTCTGCCTTGGCTCTGCCCATTGTCTTTAAATCCTCAGCGGCTGCAGCTTCCACTCTGTTTCTGCCAGCTTTCTTTTCTCACCAAAAAAAAGTTATTTTTTAGACTTCTAGGCAGTTTTTTCAGGTTCATTTGTGTGGGTGTTGATAATAATCTACCTCGAGAGACCTCCAGCACTTCCTGAATGTAAATTCCCAGAACAGACATCACCCCTTTGGACTTAGTGATGATGGCATATCCACAGGTAATAATTATTAGTGCTGTGAGCAGCTAACTTTGATTTACGACCCCAAATGTCTGAAGCAGCTGCATGACCCAGTGGTGGCTTAGCTCTTGGGAATGCTTTGCCTCAGCACAGCAGTTCATGGTTTTTGGAGGTGACATCATGCTCAGGGATGATGCTGAGGGCACTTTGTCTGTCCAGCCTGGAGAAGAGGAGACTGAGGGGAGACCTCACTGCAGGTACAACTCCCTCTTGAGAGGCAAAGCAGGGGCAGGCACTGATCTCTGCTCTGTGTGACAGTGACAGGACCCGAGGGAATGGCCTGAAGCTGTGTCAGGGTAGGTTTAGGTTGGATATCAGGAAAATGTTCTCCCCCCAGAGGGTGGTTGGGCAAGGAACAGGCTCCCCAGGGCAGTGGTCACAGCACCAGCCTGTCAGACCTCAAGGAGTGTTTGAACAACACTCTCAGGCACAGGGATTATTAGGGCTGTGCAGGGCAAGGAGTTGGATTTGATTTTTTTGGGTCCCTCCCGACTCAGCATTTTCAGTGATTTCTTGAAGCACCTCCAAAGACCTTCAGTCCACTGCTCAGTTTATTGCTCATATATCATATATATTGCTCATATATGGTACCCGACCATATTCAGATCATATTATTGAGTCTGTTGGAAGTGGTTTATGAATGACTAATTTTTTACCTGCCTGGATAAACTTACTCATCACTAAAGTGTACAGGGGAGAAATCACACCTCCAAGGAGGCATGTCAAGGAGGAAGATTTTTACAGTGGGGGTGGTGCAAGGCTGCAACAGGCTGCTCAGAGAAGTGAAAAAATCCCTGGAAAAGTTCAAGGACAGATTGGATGGGACTAGGAGCAACCTGATGGAGTTGAAGATGTTCTTGCTCACTGCAGGGGCATTGGATTAGATGACTTTTAAGATCCCTCCAAATAAACCACTCTATGATTCTGTGACTCTGTGTCTCCATCTTTTTCTCTCTCCTTGCAGCACAGCCCTGTACAACCCTGCTGAGCCTGAGCACAGTTTGCTGCAGCAGCAGCAGCAGTCTCAGGTTGCCCATTTTATCCCCAACACGGCTCTTCAAGGCTCTTTAGTGGGCTCTTTTCTGAGCTCTCACCCAGCTGAAGCAGGGAAGCATTAAAGACTCCCAGGACAAAGCAGCCACACAACACCAGGAGCCTCTCCTGTGTCTGGTGAGACAACAGCAGCTCCGTTTCAGGTTTGGGCCAGGGTTTGGAGAGCCTGTGTGTTTCTTTTTAACGTTGCAGAGACATTTCCTGAGCGTGGCCCATGGGACCTGCTTGTGGTGAGCACCAGAGTCAGGGAGATGCAGAGAGCAGGAGGTGTTTGAGTCAGACCAGCTCTGTGATCAGCTATCAGAGGTGCCCTTCTCTATGTCTCAAGGGGAAAAAAAAAGCCCAAACCCACAGCTAAATCTATATAAAGGCAAACTCTGAATATTTCCAGCATTCAGAAGGACGGGTGGCCCGTGTGATGCCAACTAACAAATTCAAGCAGTCACTTGCAAGTGTGAAGTGTTACTAACACAAAAAGCTGAGTGCCGTGTTCCTTTTGGAAGCACTGGTGCCTGCTCCCTCATCAGCAGGTTGCTGACATGCCAAATTTCCTGGGAAACGGAGAAATACACAGCTTTAAAATAAAGACAGCAAAAAAAAATACAAAAAAAAACCTCGCACAAGTTGTGTCATACTTCTTTTATTACAGTGAAAACGTGTGCGGTGCTAGCCTACTGAGAGAATAAAAGCTACCAGTGACTTTTCATCAGAAGGGAGTCAATCCCAGATAAAAAACAGCCCAGAAATCGTGGCTGTTGCAAAATATAAAGTCTGAGTTGGGACCTCCGTCCGTCGGAGTAAATCCAAAGATTGCGAAGTTCTCGATGGAAGTTTCTTCTTTAACAAGCTGTGGAGGTAAAGAGGAGAAGCAGATCAAGGAACATGTTTTCTCCATAAATCACACAAGATGCTAAGGAAGTGTTTTGCCTCAATGTAGGACATCCAAAAGGCAATTTTTTAGCCATCTCGACCAACCCCCATGTGTAGGTGTGTTTCCCAGTTATAATCCAGATCAGTAAAACCAAATTATGGTGGATTGCAAGTAGTACAGAACACAGTGTGGCTGAGGCTATTGGTTATTAAATATGCTGAAAGGTCAATCCTAACTAAAACAAAGTTAGCTGGGGATCAGAAATTCACGTAAGTTTCATTCCACATTTCCAAAGCAAAGCCTTTTATCTCCCATGCTGATAAGGTGGATGTGAGCTGGGTGGCTGCATCTCCACTGTGGGATTAGCTGGGGTCTTGAGCTCACACCTGGGCCCAGACTGCCACATTGCCCACAAATCCCTGGCTCAGATGCACCAGCAACACCCCACTCTCTGTGCAAGGAGCTGGTTTTTTAGGGTTTGGCCACCTCCCTCTGCTCACACCCTTAGGATTTTCTGGCTGGCACAGTACACCAAGCCTGGGCAGAGCAGGGACACTGCCAGGAGCCGTGGAGCACCCACAGGGACACGGGGGACACCTCCTGTGGGACATTACCTTCCTCCACGGTGCGGTGGTAGAAGCACCAGGGGACACCGGCGGGGTGTGCCCTGAAGCAGCAGCCCTTCCTCGTGCAATCCCTGGGCTTGATGCCAGGGTAGCCGCAGTTTATCCTGGTGTAGGGGTCGTTGGGACACACTTTCCTCACTGTGTAAAGCCAAAAAATTAAAAACAGAGGAAGGACAAGGTGTTACTTCGTGCTCGGTCTGCCTGGTGACGCAATTCACAAGTGAAAGGCAGGACACAAAGGTGAGGTCAGTGATGGCCATGATGACCTTTTCTGAACCAGTTCCAGCCAGCAGATTCACCCAAATCCTCACCCAGCCTCCCAGGCTAAACTAAATTCCAGAGGGTGATGAATTGCTGCTGTGCCCCAGGGATAAGAGCGGGCAAAATTCACCCCTGGAAGTGCCTGGCAGCAGCCCATCTTTACCTTTCCTAAATCCAGCAATGGGGTGAAAAGTCCTGTGTCTCCTGTAGTGGTAACACACACACTGGCCTCAGACCAGGTCATGTCCATGACCTGACCCCTTGCTAAACCCAGAGCAGCCTGGCTAACGCAAGGAGGGGACCACCCAGCCCTCTCTGCATGCCAGCCTCAGTTACAGAAAGGAAGTGAGTCTTTTAGGAGGAAATCACAGCTCTTCCAGGCACTTAAAACTAAAATCCCAAGTAAAGAGATTATACCATCCAGCTTGAATACTTCAGTTTTCCTCTCATGGAGCAGTTCTGCTCAGAAAAGCAATTCTGTGAAAACGGCACCCTAAACTGCTGCTGCTCGTTTTTCAAGGTTTACAAGAATTGCAAACAGAGTTCAAAAGCAAAAATATTTTTTTTCTACTGTAATTCTGATCCCTGATGAGTAATCTCAATTTATATCAGGTACTTCTGTTGGCCAACATTGCCTTTGCACCCTCATTTCTTTTCATGTCACCTGTGCAGCTGCTGAGGCTGCCCTGAAGTTCTCCTAAGAAGGAGCTGTGCTGTCAGCCCAGCCAATGTAGCTTACACTGAGATAATTAACACAGCTAATTACACTACATTGCTTAACACAGTTATGTAAAATATACAGCTAATCCTAGAAAGACTGGGAGAGCAGCTGTTATCTTCTCTGAGAAAATAATGGTAAAAAATAGAAGCAGGATGCTGACAGATGTCAAACAAGTAGCCACACAGCAAACCCACTTAAATAAGTGCTGAGTATCCCTTGCTCTACCCATGGACAAGACCACAAATGACACTGAAATGTCTCTAAGTAATCAGCACAGGTTGTTTGGTAACTAGAAGCCTGAAGGAAGACGAAATATATTGTGAGAAGAGGATGAGACAGAAGTCTGACGGGTAAGCAAGGCTTGACTTTGCATTTTACTGCCACCAGTCTCCTAACAGAGGTTTGTACCCACTTTCCTTGCCTAAGGAGAAAAGCAGATCTGCTCCCTGGTTGTACAGGTTTCTGGATAATCAAACACGAGGTAAATCAGTGTTTCTGGCAGAGATATTACCTTTCTTTGGTTTAGGATTGTAGCACCAGGGGACGCTGGGGACTGAAGCGTTGAAGCAGCACCCAATTTTCTTGCACTCTGCTGCTGAGATCCCTGGGTAGCCACAGTTTGTCCTCTCCCTGGGAACCACTTTACACTGGCATTTGGCTGTTCAGGACAGAAGGAGCAAGTTACAGGCTGTCAGTTTACAGACTTGTTATGGAGGGGTGTTTATCAAATGCTCACAGGGAACAATGCTCTTTCCCTAGATGCTTTCCATCTTTTCAGTTCCCTGCTAAGACCACAACTTGAGTGGTTTAAAAGTTTCTTTTAAGCCACTATCAATTTTGGTCAGGGCTGTACATCCCGCTTTGAGAGTCTGTGGTCTCACTTGCAGCCAAGCCAGCCCAGCACAGTGGGGTCTGTGGGCTTCGAATCGACCACACCAAATGGGAAATCCCAAGAGCTTCAAATATTATGCTATTAAATGTTTGCTGCTTTGCCCATCTCAAGTGAAGAGGAAAACACATAAGAGCCCCGTGGATATTCAAACAGGTGCAAATATACGAAATCTTTGCAGTCTTGACAGGTTACAAAATTTAGCATTTTAAGTCATTTGCACAGTCAGCCACAACCAAGAAACTCTGGAGCTGTCCTCCAGCTGTCATTGAGTTACATTCCACTTCTGGAGCTGTCTAAATGACTTGCCTTTAAATGAGATAGACTCCTTTAAAACTGTATTCACGTGGCAAAGCAGCATAAACCAAACAGCAGAAGAAAATTTAGACAAAGCTGGCTCCTCTTCCAGCCCTGGTCCTGTTCTAGCGACCTCCTCTGCCTTTGCAGCAGGTTCCTGGTTATTCCAACAACACAAGAGTTCAGCTGCAGTCTTTCATGTTTTGCTATAGATCTCTCTGATAAAAATTAAAAAGTAGGCTCCACTTGGGGAATAAACAGCAGCAAAGAAAGCCATTTGCTGTCTGGTCTCTTAAAGCTGACAGGCTCTGCCTGCAGTCGGTGGGGTGAGGGTCCCACACGTACCTGGAAGGCAACAGCACATGGATGTACTTACTTGGAGGTGCAGTTCCCTCTGCCAGGGTGCTGAGAGCTATGACCAGGGTGACAGAGAGCACACAGACCACCTTGAGATCCATGGCTCTTGCGAGAGGAGAGGTGCTGCTTTCCTGGGGAGCCGCGGGTTTTATGCGCTCCTTGTGTTTGCCCAGCGAGGTCTGATAACATTGTTCCGTCTGAAGCTTCACCCAGCAGGCTGGGTTTTCTTTTGTTTGCTTAGGAAGTATTGCCACACATATTTTGAAACCCCAGAGATAAATTCCTGGGCTCCTGTGAGCTATTGATCACATATCTATTACATACCTATAGATACATATCTATTACATGATCCCATAATCTATCAAATGGATGCTGCTGGGTGCCTCTGGGTGCCAGAGGCTCTGGTTCTGAGTGCCAGACTTCACTGCGCTCTGATTTCTGATTTTCACTGTGCTCTCGTTGCCTTTGGAGTATTTTAGACCTCTGGGCAGTTTTATTTTCCATTCATTACTGAAAAATATGTACATATATTTTCTACCCTGTGTATCTTTTCTGCCTCCATTTTTCCCTGGCCTTAAGGTTTTGGTTATGCTTACTCTGAAACAGGTAAGGGAGGAGGGCTGGAGCTGTGATACCTCCAAGCTTCAGGACACCACTGTGCACGTGAAAAAATACATGAACACAGAAAGTGGAAGGTGTGAGTGAGAAATACTTATGACCATATAAGGCCACTGTTGGTTTCCACACAAGGGGATTTAGGAAAAGAAGGTAAGATCAGGGGAAAAAACCAACCCCAAGAAGTCCAACAGCATAGAGACACAAGAGAAGAAATGAAAGTTTCTGTACGATCTCAGCCTGCCCACGGGTGCTGTGCTCATGCAGGCATCAGTCCTGAGTGTCCCAGCTCTGTTTTGGAGTTTCTGCCCTGTGCAAGGTTCTGCTCCAGGGGTGCCACAGCAGGGGCTGTCCCCACCCCCTCTGCTGGATCCCCAAAGCAGAGCAGCACTTCCCAACCCATCCAACACCACCTGTATGTGTTTTGCCAAAACCAAACTTCCGAAACACCATGTTTGACCATTTTCTGACAGCTTTTCTCCTGGTTTCAAAGGTGGCCTCCCAGGCAGCTTTTGGGTTGTTTTGGGACAACAGTCATTGGGACTTGGACTGCTGAAGGCTTTAATCTTCCTTTTGGACAATTTTCTACCATCTACTGTTACTTTTCTTAACTTTTAGCTACTTGCCAACTCTTAAAGACAATCAGAGCAGTGCCAGGAAGGGGGCAGAAGCAGTGGGATGGTGGAACCATCTCTGCACCCTCCCCACAGGAGGCACCTGCAGAGCAGGCAGGGGAGGCTGCAGCTCCTTGGGTGCTCTGCAACATCACTTCTCCTACGGGAAAGCCACCAGGTAACCCTTCCTGTTCATCACCAAAATAAAGAGATTCAATGCACTTTTTTGATCTTTGACAGAGTTGTGTCTTCTTGCTTTTGAATATTATAGATGATTTTGTTTTGTGCATCTTTCCATTATGAAGCTCAAAGTGAGAACTTTCAGCTTCTACGGTTGTTTTGGAGGAAGTTCATTTGTCGAAAAGTATTTCCAACAAAGTGGGAGGGATTTTGTTCTACAAGGGAACAAAATAATAGGGTTGTTTTTCCTAAAGGTTAACTTATTCAATACTTCATGGACTCTATTTATATCCACCCCTATTTAAGACACAGGTGGCATTTCTCATTGACGGTCACAATCCATAAATCAGATATTTTGTGTATCCTCCATGTCACAAGACACCAGGCTGCAGGGAGAGGAGGGCTGTGCTCTATCACTCAGCAGCTCGTATCCAGCTTTTTACCTCCATCACTTACAGAAAACGTTGGATTAAAAACTTTAAAATCCAGTTTTCCCCTTATGTGGAAAGGATGCCTGTCCAGAGAAGTCATGGGTAGTTTTTCCCATCAGCCTGGGAGATGGGCAGTGAGTTTGGCTGAAACACTGCCCGTGCATCAGAGGAAAGCAGAGATCCTGACGGGGACTGTGCTGCTTTCGGACCTCCACGGAATTCTCGGATTATCAGCCCATCGTGTGAGTCAGCTGAAACTGCAGATAACGTTTGTGGCTGCTGCTCCTTTCTGGACATTAATTAAGCCCTTATCTGCTGGCTGTCACCTCTTGGGCCCGATCCCAGCTGCGGGCACAAAGGCAAATCTCCCCCCGAGCTCTCGCTGCGGAAAGAGCGTTTGATTGGCATCTCAACGCAAACACGCCGCCAGAAATCAGCTGCCTGCTCTCTGCCAGGGGATTACTTAAAGATCTTTAATATGTTTATATAACAAAGCCTTGAAAATTATCTGGGGTTTCCCTGTAAATGCGTTTCCTTCTGTGAGGCCGGCGCCTACCTAAAACCTTTTGGTGGCTCTGTGAAGGATCTCAGGCTCTGCAGGTGCCCGTGGCCAGAAGGGGCTTGGAGGGCTCCTTCCTCCCCTCCAGGCTCTGTGTCCTCCCTCACCAGCCTCCCCTGGTCCCTTTTGGCTGCACCGTGGTGCTCTCATTTCCTTCCCAGCAAGGACTTGGAGAAATCACCACGGCTGGTATTGGAACTTGCTGTGGATTGGTGGCAGCCTGCAACTCTTTATTCTCCTAATCCAGAACTTTTGAAGGATTAAGGTAGTTTTTTCTATCTCTTTTCACTTAAAATAACCAGCAAACAGTACAACTATGATTTTCATCCTAAAGGGAGTGTTTTGTCCTGAAGGGGATTTCCTTTTGTGGTAACTGTTAGTTTGAATGCTGACATGAAGAAATCTGTCAGTGGGCCAACATCACTGCTTATGAGCCCACAAAGTAAATCCCAAGTTTTAAGTGTTCTCTAAAATAAATCATCATAACAGAGAAAAAAATCAGTGGCAAAGGAGAGGGGTGTCTGCAATGTGCTCCTTCCAGCTGTGTGAGGCACAGAAAAGTATGAGTTGGCACATGAAATTCCTCAAAGCAGGACAATATCTGTCTGTCTACCAGATAACACCGAGGGGTCAAAAAACAAACAGAGAAAACTCTACATCTTAATTTGAAAATGGACAGTTCAAAATAACCCCTGAGATCCATGGCACTGATAAAGATCCCTACCACAGATGTATTAATGCAGTTGTCAAAATCAACTTCAACTTTGCGAGTTCAAACTCCTTCAGGGGAATTTTATCAAAGAATATGTCATTTCTACAAACCACAGATAGTGCTGGAAGAGGACTTTTGTCACATTTCTGTGGCAAGCATCCTTGCCCAAGGTGAAAAGAAAGATTTAATTACTGAAGTTAATCAAATGTGTAACTCAGAGCTGAGTCAGATCTAAAAGCCTGAATTTCAGCATCCAATACACTACAAAAAGGTTTGATTGTGACTGCAAAGCCCAGTTTAGAAATACAGATCTGAGCCAGTAATTTTCCTTAATGCTTCTGGGATCTCCAAGCAGTCCATGATCTCAGCATTGCCATCACTTTTTGTGAGCACCGAAACAACCCCAGAAAAACCTTATCATTCCTGAAATGAGGTGGGGACCAGCCTTTGGAGAAGAGGACACAACGTCTGGAGCCAGCAAAGCAGGGAAATATGCATTTTGTTTCTTGTTTAGACCCCATCAGATTTGTAGTGACCCAGAGAAGGGAAGAAACCCCTGAGAAATGCAGATCTGATTCAAAATGTGGCCACTGAAAGGTTTTGTTATGGTAATGCTTGTGATGCATTCCAGTTTACCATGCCACAGGCAAGGAGGGAGTCCAAATCCTGACCTATTACCATCTAAAAAGGGAAAAATAAATCAAGAAGACTTATTAAATTGAGCTTAAAGGAAGAGTAAAACGTGCAAAGTGTGGGCAAACAGCAGGGTGCTATTGAAAGACACAGTATGAAAAACTCAGTAAATATTTACCATCGAACAAAAAAATAAGAAAAGGATGTCCTCAGGCACACATATAGACCCAGAATGATTAAATGAGAGAGTAAAGGAAGCTACTGTAAGAAAAAAGACCTTTTTTTTTCCCAAAGTAAAATAAAGAAAATAGAGAAAAAAATACTGCAGGAAAGTAAATTCGTAAAGAGGTAAACAAACAGCTTCTAGGAGACAAAGGTCAGCAATCACAGGGGAGAGGAGAGGATTTTTGCTCAACATACTCATAAATAATAACGAAAGCTTGGTGAATAATGAAGAGATGAATATGCTGATGATTCAGAACTATTTTTCATATTTTTTAAAAAGTGCAGCTAGCTGAACAGTTGTGGAAATATCTTACAAGATTGACTGGGTGATAAATGGTAAATGAAATAAAAAGTAAAGTGAACAGAGGAAGAGTAACCCAAGTATATAATCACCAAGATGGGCTGCAAATTAGCTACTGTCACTCACACAGCTTCCCATCGCTGTGGATGTGCTAGCTGAATACTCAAAGTGACAAAAAGGCAAATTGCTTTCAGTAGTTATTAGGAAGGGAGTACAAAGGAGAAAACACAATTCTGGTACGGTCCCAGACCCTTTGTGACGTTCTGGCTGCCCTGAGTTTAAAAGGAGACAGTGTAATTAGAAGAGAGGCTGAGAAAAGCCCTCTGGCTCATGAGAGCAATGAGCTATGGAAAAATGTTTAGAAGAGTGTGGGGATCTTAGAAACTAAATTGTCACAGGACAGATGGGGAAATTTTCTCCTGGATAAAAACAGGGCAACAAGCAGAGGGCAGGATGGTTTTCTCTGTGAGGAGAGGTCATGAGAGGGCTCCTGCAGAGAGTTATGCTGGGACCTTTGCAGCTTAACAAACCATCTGAAAGAGGAGGCGAGAGGGTGAAATCTGTTGGTGACAAGGAATTTCCCTGGCAGTAAAAATATGAGGCAGTTGCTCCGATGGACTGTGCAAAATGGAATGACAGCAGGGTTGGCTGGCACGTGAGGCAGCGTGTCTGGAAATACAGAGTGACGCACACCTGGGAGAGGAGCAATCCCACCTTCTCAGCTGCAATAGAGGACCCTGAGCTGATTGTGATCACGCAGGTTACGGTGAGTGCAGTGTGAGGATGACAGGAGCATATGGAGGATAACTGTTCTGTGAAAACACCAGCTCAGTGCTTAGCAACCGTGAGAAAAGCAAATGACAGATTAACAATTCTTAGGCAAGGAATGGAGAATCACAGATTTACAAAGTTTTTGCATTTTATAAACCCACTCTGTGTCTACTTTTTCATGCTGTGTTCTCAATCTCCAGCCTGTAAAAGGTCCCGTGGTGGGGATGGCAGTGTGGGACAGCATCTACATCAGGAATATTTATGTACACCAGGTCCCTCCAGATCCATACAGGTCACAGGAGGCAGAACTCATGGTGTCATCTAACATAAATGTCTCAGTGATAAGCTAGAAGCACATGAAGGGTGGTGGTTCATCACCTGGCACACAGGTATGATACAATTCAGCTGTGGATGTTAAAACTTCCTACAAGTCTGAAAAGCAACTGGATTAACTCATTGAAGAAAAACTGTTTGGGGCTATTAAATTCCCAAACTACACATCTATCTCAGGAAATGTCTAAGCTGCAAATCCTTGGAGGTTGGAAGGGTATCTTTGTGAAAGTATCACTGCCTGTGGCTGGCTGGACTTGAGCAAATGTTTTTCATCATTTCTCAGAATAAAACAACCAGAAAGCATTCAATAAAATGATGCAGCAGGAGTGGGAAATAAGAATAATGTGATGTGGGACTAGATTATCTTTGCTCCTTGTTGAAGCTTTCCTGTGAGCACCTGTAACTGGCTCAGGGAACTGGGCTAGGGAGGGATTAATTCAGTCTGGCCGATCCCATGATTTTATCATTGCATCTTTTGATTTTCACCATTTCTCAGGGACGTCTTTTCAAATCGTCTAGAGAAATTTTCAAGCTCAAAACCAAGATAATCCAGTTTGGGTTAAATACTGAATGTGGTAAAAACGTCCCAGTTTGGAGAATGGAAAATGCTGTGATGGGTGGAGCTTCGCAGATCATTCCAAAACCCACCGAAACCTGAAGCAAACCCACGCCCGTGGATTGGTTGTGATTCCCAGAAGGAAGACCCAAATCCAGCACCACTCGTGACGTGGAGAAGGTTTTTGGGTCTGTTCCCTTCTACTGACTGGTGGGAGGGAGGGATTCTTGCAGGTGCAGTCTCTCACCTGCACACAGGGACAGGGACAGGGGGTCACTGAGATCACCCAGCAGCCCCAAACACTGTTGTTCTGAGGCCAATGGCATGGAACAGCTGATATAGATTGCCCATACTGCATCACTTTAGCATAATTCATTCATTATTGTCAGAGCAATTAGCAGTGTAAATAGGAGCAGGCAGGGGTCAGCAGCCATTCACCCTGCGAACTAAAAGGAAATGTTACCCCTTAAGTTTTCTGGCAGTTTCTTAGAGCAGATTGAGAGCTCTGGGCTTCACCTCATATCAAGGACTAAATATTATTTGGGACACATGAGATAATAATAATAAAAAAAGAATCCATGGCTCTCATTTGCTACTATGGGAACAGTGATCAAAACTTAGAAAACCAGGCAAGGCAGGCAAAGGGCTGCAAGGTTATTTCTGACACAAATAGCTAAAGAGATAAATACAAATGAGAAACGCCTGAAATAGGAGAAGCAGGAGACCTAGGAAATAATAAGTGAGCCTAAGACCCCGTGTGGGAGGAAAAGGTCATTTCAGAGTTTTACCCTAGTGGTTTCAAAAGTGGGCAGTGAAAATATAGTGCCTAAGCTGCTGTCTCCAGCTGATGGTGAGGACTGGGAAGGCTTAGAAGGATGTACAATGTGACAAGGTCTGTAAAAGAATTGAGGTTAGAAAGTGACCTGGGCTGGCTCCACTGAGCTGATAGCAAAAATTACCTACAGGGCTGGCAGAGTGGAGTCAAGATTATTGCTGTTTTTAGCAAGTTTCACTTATTGCTCTTTTCATTGGTGACTGTGAAGGGAGGAAATATTGGCCAGGAAGTGTTTCTTCTGCACCAATTAAATGTGGTTAAAAATAGAAGGAGAAATATTAAACTCCAGTGTTGGCAAGAGTTGATATATGATGATTAGTGGGAGAGCTACTTCAGGGGAAAACTGTGTCTCTATTCAGTTCAATTCTTCAAGGGATTTAATGAAATAATGATAGAAAAAAAGTAGAAAGTAGAAAGAAAAGAAGTAGAAATTTCAACTGGAAAAAATAAAGGCTAGCTATGAAATTCCTTTGAAATCTTCCCTTTAAAGATTTTAAAGAGACTGGGCATACAAAGTGAACTGTAAAGTTCTGGCAAGGATCAGAAAAGGAAAAAAAATTCTCTCGAGATGGGAAAACCTTAACAAGAACACCTTATTTTACTGTGTTTTTTTATAAAAAGTTACTGGAGGTGAGAGCACTGCAGAAGCCAGAGCTCAGCCTAGAGGAGCACACTGGAGGTTTCCAGCTGGGATGAAGGATGCCACGGCAGAGGAAATGGCACCTGAGGCTGCCCTTGCTGTGTCCTGCTTACCTGGAGTAACCCCACGGAAAGTGATGCAACCGCTCACTGATCTACAGCTGAGGAGCAAGAACTGGATCAAATGCACCCAGCAGGATCAAAACACGGCTCTTGGGCTGGCTGGGATCTCTCCAACATAAAGTTCTGCCAGGATGAGTAGATTGAAGCAGAAACTTGATGCCTCCGTGGATTGCATTGGCAAAAGAGCGCTGTGACAGCTCTTCCCGACCTGAAGGTGTTTTGGGATGGGGCAGACAGAGAGCAAGAGGGGTCCTTGTCACCTGAACAAGAAGTCATTTGCAACAGTTCCTGGAAGGGAAAATCCATCTGGGCTTTTAAAAACACCAAAAACATCACACCTGGTTCATGAATTCCCTGAGTCTGGAATACCCAGCAGCTGGGAGGACACGTGAAGAGGACTCCTGCCCTCTTGTTGTGGCCAAGTGTGTCCAGGGCCCAAGGCAGCAGGGCTTTGCCCTTCCACACTTGCCAAGGATGGGGCACTGGCTCAATCTCCCCCACTCTCAGATGAAGCCCTATTTCAGATCTTCAGGGCAAAGTGAGAGCTGAAGCCAGAAAACCCCTTTGCTAGTGAGAACCTAAAGCTAGTTTGGTGCAAATAGCAGAGCAATCAAATTTTGACGATGAAAGATTTTGTTCACATTTTCTCTCTATGTCACACAGACAATGCAGTAGCCCAAGAGGGGTCTCACGTTGGATCACTGGTTTAAATCTGTCATTTGTGGCACAATAACATGAATTGTCAAACATATTTCTGTCCACAGTAGCAAAACAGCAATTAATCCATGCCCATAAATACAGAGGGAGAAATGCCAATACTGCAGTAAACCAAGCAGCTTCCCTCCTTGACATATTTTGCTTCTCATAAATGAGACCTGAATTCTCAATGTCTCCCTGCAAATGGGAAAATTCTTAAAACCTAATTAAAAGGTCTCTATTCAATGGGCTGTGGAGAATTTATAGCAGTGAAACTGCCTGTGTCAGACAGATATGCCACTGATAGTCCTGTGGGAGCTGATGATGAAGGGACTGCAAGTAAGAATGGAGAGGAAAAGGAACTGGGAGAGAAAAAAAGAGCTGGGCAGCAGGCTGGGCATTGTTTCAGACAGCTGTGATGGTGTGCAGGGAGGCTGGGGAAGGGACAGGGCTGGGACATGCTGGTGTCAGCCCTGAAAACAGGTTGGTAAGATCCAGTGACTGGTAAGAGCCACTGAGGCTTCTGGAAGGGCAACAGCACCAGCATCTGTGAGGAAAAACACACAGTGCTGAGAGCAGGCTTTGCCACTGATGAACTTCATGCAAACCTGATGGATTCAGGGGGAGTTCACAGCATTTCTCATTTCACCAGCCACAGAACAAACACTGCTTTTCTCCCAAAGTAAAACCAGTTTGCCCAAAGCTGGAGCAGGCTCTTGCCCAGCATTACAGGCATGTTCATGCCAGGCAGGTAAATAAAGGAAAGCAGCCCAGCTCTTTCACCAGCCCTGTCCCACTGAAAATGCTTAATTGGTGGGAAATGTTCCCCTCCTGCACCTTGAGAGAGCCACTGTGTTAAATTCTGAGCTGGTCACCAGTGCAGAGCACAGGCACACAGCACTTTGCAGCCAAGGGTCTCTCACTGGAGATATTCCAGAACCATCTGGACACAATTCTGTGCCCTGTGGCCCTGCTTGGGCAGGGAGGAGGGAGCAGATGAGCCCCTGTGGTCCCTTCCAGCCTGACCCATCCTGTGAAGGGCTTTGCAGTGGCCGCACCCATTGCTGACAGGAGGCCAGTGGGGTTTAAGTGCTCATAAACCGAGCTGTGACTTTCTGGTTGTTGGAACCTGCTGTTCCTCTGCTCTGCAAATGCTCTTTCTGGGGTTTAGTCCCAGCCTAGTTGGACTTTGTTTGGAGTGGTTCAAAACCTCCTTATTCACCTCCTCGATAACAAAGGAGAGGTTTGGAAATGTGGAGAGCGTGAGGCCCCTGTAAAAAAGGGGGACTGGTTTCTGAAGAACCCAGGCACCCTTCCCTGCCTGCCAAATGTCCTCCTCGTTCAGCAATAGGAGCAGCCACTTTTACCTAATGCCCATTTAATTGTTTGCATTAAGAAGGGCCACCTGCTAAGGGAGAAGCTGAGAGGGGAATTATGTGAGTTAGAAGGAAGCCTTGGAAGTTGGGAGCCCCAGCCAGCTGCTCTTACCTGAGGGTTTCAGGATTGGGGCTTTTCCCCTCTAGCCTGGACTGGAGGTAAATCCCTGGCTTAGTCCCTTTGCCCCTTTAGGATACTTTTACTTAATGAAATTGCATTAGCAGTAAGAAAAAAGTCTTGCCAATAATTTAAATTATTTGTTGCCACCTCTACAAGCCCTGCTGTTTGTGCTGGGATCTACTCAGAGTAACTGTTATTTAGTAAATGCTTTGTTTGCTATTCCTAAGAGTAGTTTTATACAAACTTTGATTAGAACATTCCCTACCAGCTATGGGAGTGAGCACATTGGTCAGGAATTTTTAGTCAGAGGTTTTCTTCCTATGATGGAACTAAACTTGGCCATTGTAACTGCATGATGTAACAAAATGATTGCTACTGCAAGGCCTAATTTGGTGAATTTTTTGGTATTGCAGTGGTCTCAGATATTTGCAGTGTTCACAGCAAGTGATCCCTATTCCTGGCCCTTGGGAAACACAGACCTGCAGAGGGTGTGAAATGATGAGGTACCCTCAGCTGAAATGCTACTGAAAAACAGCTTCCAAGCAGATTTCAGGTGAGAGGACAGCTGGGCAGTTCTTTAAAGGGCAACCTTGGCAATGGGGCTTTCTCCCTTTCTGAAGGAGCCTGTCTGGACATGGGAAGGTGAAATTCATGTGCTTTAGATGGCACCAGGGTCAGGGCTTCAGCCTGGCGTGAACATTTGGCTCCCAGTCACATTAGGTGGGTCATCCTAGTGCCAGCATGACTTTCTGGGACCGTCCTGACCTCATTCACTTCACCTTTTAATAGAAAGAAAGAAAACAAGTTTATTTGTGTCCTTGGAGAGACCAACCCCTGTGCCATGGTCGCAACAAAATGGGTGAATAGGGACAGGATGAGGACAAATGGCTTTGTGTGCTCCATCTGACATCTTTATGTTCCTCTAGGATATAAAAATATGAGTCATCTGTCTGTGGGACTGATGGAGAGAAAATGAAGCCTTAAATAATCACTTTCTTCCCCTTTTTAGTTGGTTAAATCAAAAAGGCTTTGTGCATAGAGACCTCTACAAAGCAGATGTGCCTTAAATCCTGTGCTTCACTAAAGTTTAGGCCATTCCTGTCATGAACTCATCCCTCTCTCACAACACAGCTCAAAGGAGGGTGAGATTTAGGAGAAGGAAATAATGTTCTCTTAGTATCCTTTTACCTTTTTAAACATTTTAAAATTAAAAAAATGCTCATGCCATAGTGAATACTTGATTTGACATCTGCAGGGCTCCTTCTTGCACTGCAGGTTACCCCTCTGACTACAAGTCACCTGAAGATCAGCGTGGGCCACTGATGGCTTCAGGTGGCTTGATGTGACTCTTCATGGTCACAGGGGAAAACAGCCCAGCAAAAGCCCCGTCCTAATGTTCCTGCTTGGGCTGGTGCATTTCAATCTGCTTCCAGGAAAATGCTGCAACAGCCCTGGACTGAGATGGCCAGTCCTTTTCTCACCTGCCTTCACACCCCAGGAGGCAGCAGGGCTGTCTTGAGCCCCTCCATTCGTGCTGGCTCAGTGTTTGATCCTGCAGGAACACAGCTGGAATTGCTGGATCAGTTTTGATTCCAGCAATCAGTTTCCAGATCCTTTTCCAGGTTTTGAGAGCCAGCCTTTCACTTCAGCGTCTTGCCTACCTCATTTTCCTCACAGGACAGAGTCAGCAAGCCCTCTCCTCAGGAAAGCAGCAGGATGAAAGCAGATTTCAGCAGGCTCTCTGCTTCACCCCCTTGCCATCCAGCTAAACTTAGATGGTGTCTTTCCGCTCCAGTCCTCCATAACAAGCATCCTGGACCTAAAAGTTAGCAAAACTGGTTTTGAAATCATGAATTAATTAGGTTGGAAAAGACCTCTGAGATCATGGAATCCAAAAAATCTCTTCCACATGCTGTGGGGTGTGGGTAATTATTCAGAGTTGAAGTCATTGGAGTGAAACCCATCTGAAATGCAAGATCCCTACAGGAGATTGGGAGGGATGAAGTCACAGCCCAGCACATTTTGTGCCACTTTCCCTGCAACCACAAGTGCCCAGAGATAAAACAGCAGGAGTTCAGCTTTAACTGGGCCACGGAAGGCAGAAGCTGCACCAGCCATGGCTTGACCCTGCCTGTCCCTGGATCTGGGGCCCTCCCTGACCTGAAGGAGCTGCACCTCTGGAGCCAGTCCTGAGGGCCACGTGGGAAGGGCTGATAATTGCAAGTTCTGTGTTTTCCTCCAGCTTTACTCTTCCTCAGCAGTATTGGGACAGGAAACATGAAGGCACTAATTACCAGAGATAGGGGTTTTTATTTTTTCTTTACGAATTGAGCACGTTTGGGTATGCCTGAGTCCCTCAGTTTGATTGTCTGCACCCTTAGTGCCAGCTGCTATAGTCCATGGCATCTTCAGCACCCCTGGGAGATGGGCAGCACCACACAGGACCTGGGGAATTTGCTGGGGGCCCCCCAACACCCCGGTGTTAGCATCCCAATCCATCCCTCAGCCTCTCTTCCCTGCCATGGTTCCTGTGCACAGGTGGGCCAATGCTGCTTGTTTAAAAGATTCCCAGAATCCAGGGGTTCTGAGGGGTCATGTTTCTCCCTTCCCCTCCCTCCCTCCACCAACATCTGAGCACATCCATGCCTGAGCTTGCTGCAGGAGAAAGGAATCGATTTTTTTTCTGGTTAATTTGTGTACTTACTGACCTTGAGATAGAGTTGTTTTCCTTTGGCTCGGGCCAGCACCAGGATTGCCCTGAGCTCCTCCTAGCCCTTGTTCTTGCTCCCCAGTCATGCTCAGATCTCTGCTAGCAGCACACAGTGGCATTTGCCTCCCCATTATTCCCAAGTGTCTCTTCCTATGCCACAGTCCTGGAAGAGCGGGCACCACTGTCCCAGTTTTTGGACAGGTGTCTGCCAGGGAAAGCTAGAGCTTCCTTGAAATGGAGAATGTAAACCCCCTTCCCTTCATATTATTATAATTTTGCAATTAAGAGCTTTCAGGCAAAAATCTATGAATAGCAGTTATTTACTAAGAATATTAAAAAGAAAAATACAATTGTAATAGTACAACAAAAACCAAAAACAAACAAGCAAGCAAACAAACAAAAGTCCTAGAAGACCCTGACAGAGTCTGGAATATGGCCTAACACCCTGTTGGTTAGGGTGTTGGAAGCAGTCCAAATAAATCCTCCTGGAGTAACAGATGCGGTTCTGTGGAGTAGAGATGATCCTGAAGAAACTCCAGTGGTGGCAAGATGGGTCTGGTCTTCCTCTGGGGGTCCAGTGGAGAAGCAGNAGCTCAGGGCTGCCTTCCACTAGAAATATTCCTGACACAGGTCCATCCTCTAAGCTAAGGGTTGCCTGGTGAAGTAGGTGATGGTCCTGGCCAGCTGTCAGAAGCAGAATATGTTAATCTTCACACTCTTCACACTTTAATGTGGCTTTTTTTTTTTTTCCATTCATACCAGTCCCTCTCTATGTCTGCAGCCAAAACATTGCTGTGCAGGCTGGTGTACCCCTGAACACCACCCTGAGGGGGTTCTGAGGGGGTGACACTGCCTTTCCCTGTGGAAACAGGCAGTGCTGGCAGGCAGCTATTCCAAGGTGTAAACGCAGGGGACGGCCTTGGTGTGTTGTGGAAACCTTTGAACCCCTCAGGGGAATCCCTGGGGCCTTACCCTGGAAGAATATACCATAGGGTCTCCACCTAGACTGAAGGAAACAACTTCCCCCACGGTGCCTTGCAA
>VYZR01040131.1:12661-25122 GCA_013400675.1 Oxylabes madagascariensis | reverse complement strand
CAGACTACAGCACTCTCCTAGTCTCCTCTGTTCTGAGAGTCACCCATTCCACAGAATCACAGAAGGGTTTGGATTGGAAGCAACCTTCAAGATTACCTAAGTAGTGCTGGGTTTGGGCTGGGATAGAGTTAATTTTTGTCATGAAAGCTGCTTTAGGGCTGTTTTGGATTTGTGGTGGAAATGGTGTTGATAACACAAGGATGTTTTTGGCTCTGCTGGGCAGTGCCCACACTAAGTCAGGGGCTGCTCTGCTCCTAACCCACTCCAGCAGCGAGTGGGCTGCAGGTGCACAAGGAGGGGTCCCAGCCAGGACAGCTGACCCCAGCTGACCACAGGGATATTCCATGTAGTGTCCTGCTCAGCCTGTAGAGCTGGGCAAGTTGCAGCAATGGGAGGGGGATATTTGCAGTGATGGTGTTTGTCTTCCCAAGTCACTGCTATACATGACAGGGTCTGGATTTCCTGGGCGGGGCTGAATACCTGCCTGCCCATGGGAAGTGGAGAATGGGTTCCTTCTTTTGCTTGCTTGTTAACACAGATTTTGATTTGCCTGTAAAACTCAATTAACCTCTATCTCAGCCCATGAGTTTTATCAGTTTTACCCTTCCAAATCTCTCCACCACCCGACAGAGTGAGCAAGTAGCTGTGAGGTGCTTGCTTGCCTTCTGGGTTAAACCATGACATAGTCCCCACCTCCCTGCCATGGGCAGGGATGTTTCTTCTCAAGCAATCTGGCTAAGGAGAGGATGTGGTGGTGCATTTACCTCCCCGCCTAGGCTCTTGAGCTGCACTATGATCTCAGAACTTCTCGTTAGACCTCAGCTTTGACGAGCAGCACCTGGGCTGAACCCCTGTCAAGCTCATTAGAAACACCTTCTGCTCCCAGGAATTTGTGCTGTATAACGAGCTCCTGCTTTTTAACCAACAGCCTTGAAAATTTATTTTTCTTGCCTGAATCCAAGTGAAATAATGTTTTTGTTATCAAACTTTCAAAGAAAGTTACTTACCTTAATTATGGCCAGGGTGAAAAATGATTATGATTAAACCATCCTTTTGCAACCTTCTAAACAGCAGTCAAAAGACTTTTGAGCTCTCCTGGACAGCAGCAGGCTGGCTATAAGTAGCATTTTACTGGGAGTGGGGCACTTCTTAGAGCCAGTGAACTCTCCAGTTTGATGTACCTGGAGCTCTGGCAAAGAGTGACAGCGGATCCTGAGCTGATTTCCCCATTCCTCAACCTTGGTCCACTAAGAAGATGCAAAGGCATCCTGCATGAGTCAGTCACTGAATTCAAGGGACTTTTTCACATATATAAATCTTGTATAGACTCTCTAGGTCTGGGGGGCGGGCGGGGCATAAAAATGCCACAGCAAACATAGTAGGAATGTCCCTCCTCTAGATCCATAAGTAACTTAGATTTGTAAGTAAGTTGAGCCTGAAAATGAGTTACTGTTGTGCTATAATGTATAAATATTTTAACTTAAGCTTAACATAGTTTAACTATTTAATTAAGTACTGTTAAGTTTAAATGATATTAAACCATTAGGCCTTAAGTGTTGTTCAAGTCCTGAGCTCAGTTTGACCTGGGAATCCACTCTGAACCTTGTGACTCAACAGGGGGAGTTTCCTTAATTTTTTCATCCTTGCCCTTTCTTGCCCTTACCCTTTTCTCCCCCTTGCCTGACACCCAGCTATTGCAGTCCAGCTCACTGCAACTCCAGGTCCAGCCCAGCTGGGGGAGCTTGGTGAAATAGAGGGACGGGAGTGACGGAGTTGCCCAAAAAATAAAGAACTTTCATAGTAAAAATAAACGGCGGAAACTGCACGATCCAAAGGACAACATCTAAAGACACGGCGGGGGGGCTAACTTAACAATATATAAGGTCACCTGAGGGCAGGGGCCCAATCCCAAACGTGGGATAGGGACATGACCTTATATGTCAAAGGTCCCAAACCAATGGACAACCAGAACTAGAGACATGACCTATTTTGGAATGATGTCATTAGCATCCTAATTTCCATCCTTTGAGTATCTCGCCTCCCATGACCTCAGGTTTATGGTTTCTGCATAAGCTACCTGGGCTAAACCCCTGCTCATCCCAGCCAGCACAGTTGCCACACCCAGCCTCCACACAGATATTTTTACGTTGATTTGGGGCCTAGATTGATTGATTTTAGGGTTTTGTTTGCTTTTTCTCTGTGTCCTTTAACCATCTAGTCAGTAGCAGAGTGAACCTTGTCAGCATATTTTGCCACACTTTAGCTTTTGTACTAAACCTGCTTTTGTCGACGCTTTTGATTCTTTCAGCCACCTTAAAACTGGCAGCAACCTTTCTGCTCAGCACTGAAGGAGAGGACCAGGCTCCCAGCCCTGATGAAGATGGGCTGTGTGGAACACCACCTGATGGTCTCGCCCTGAACAGTGCCAAAATCCAAGGAAGGGCAAGGTTACAGGTCTGACTTGGCTCCTTGCTCCCTTGGTTATCTTCACCCAACTCCCTGCTCAGCCACCTGACCAGCTTAAGTTCTCTCCTGACATGTCCCCATGGAGTGCCTCAATCACTGGGATTTCCCTCTGGGCAGAATCATAGAACCCTAGAATAGTTTGTATTTGAAGGAGCCCCAAAGATCACATAATTCCAACCCCTCTGCTGTTGGAAGAAGCCGCCTAAAAATTACACGTGGCAACACCCAACAACTGAATAGTTTCTTTGGAATATTTTTATAAAATGTACTGTGTAATATCTACCCTTCTCAGAAACAGAGAGGTGAAGGGTAGGCACTGCTAGGAATTAAATTTTCATTGTGTTTTGGAAGCAAAGGAACGCCAAACATTATTGCCTTGGCAGAACTGGATGGGTAGCAGAACACACATGCACATCCAACCTGGCTTGATTTTTTCCTCAAAGAACAATTAAATTTTTTATTTCCAGTTGCACATCAGACTAAATAGGAAAAGCTGAGAAATCCTTCTTCCTTCAAGCTTTAGCTCTCAACCTACAGCAGTTGTTCCTCTTTGCATTTTTCACAGTCCCACCTAGAATTTGCTAAGCACTCTGAAGAAAAAGTTTTCTTTCACTCTTCATCCAGTCACTCCACCAAAATTAGACCCTGTTAACTGAGGATAGCAGGTTCAAGCTGGTGTTGAATTATTGCCATTTAAATTTCATACCCCACTGAAAAAACTATTTAGTGCAGAAACTGCTTCAGACACAGGGATAGTCAAGTTAAAAATAATTATGGGAAGTAATTATGGAAGAGACAGAGTATATATTATTGTAGCCATTGCACTGATAAACATGAATCTGATAATCTTATGATTAAAAGTGCTGAAGCAGACCCTTGTAAAATAAGCTGGAATAGATTTAAAGAAAATGTACATGTAGAAAAATGTAAAAGAGGCTTTTCCCAAATAAGTGCCCCATTAGAACACAAAATGAATGCTCTGGCACCAGGATCTTACAGGAAATCACTTTGGCTGCTGTGTCCTGATTTATACAACTGCTGTGATTCTCCATTTTTTCTTCTACTTTTTTTATACCTTTTTTTTTTCCTGTGAAAGGAGGAAGAGAAACACTCACACAACTTCAACTAAGCTATTTCAGAGTAACATTAAAGCTCTGACTTAGGCTGACAAATGACCTCCCCATAGGGTTCTCTTTCTCTGCACAAAACTGGCCATTGAAAAATATTGTAATCAGACATGGTGGTGATTTTATTGGAATAAGCTTATTCATTCCTGTTGGCTGTCAAGCAAGTTTCTGCATGAACCATTTATCAAAAAATCAATGGAAGGCTTTTGAACGTCATTTTTCTTGAAAACGGACAGAAATACCTAAGCTTCATAAGTGTATTGATGTGTGTCCCTGTGTGTGTGGGTGAGTGAAATGAAACTGTGTCTGGACAATGAAAAACGATAAGGAGCTCTAAAGTTCTCTTAGATGAGGTCCCAGTGCAGCGAGGAAATCCCAGAAAAAACTTTCCATCAAGGAGGGTCACTGTGTAGATTTCCCAGAGCAATGATAACAAATAAATGAGCAAAATTACTTCCTGAAATGTGAAATGTAAGATAACTGTAGTGATAAAAAATGAATAAAAAATGGTCCAGGAGAGTTTCTAAAACTCAGATTACATCCAGTATAAAAGGGGAATATTCATACTCTCCTATTCCTTCTCCTACTGGATTCTCTTGACTTGAAAAGCTGCTACAAACCCACTCGTCAAGAGAAGAGATACGTGATAGACAAACCATTGTTCCAATGGTTATTGATATGTTTTATACATGAGAATAAAGGAAAAATTTGATAATTTAAATATATGTTAACAAAGCCTAATTGCGCAGACAGAAATAAGCAAAAAAAAAAAAATAGCATTCCTAGTATGTACATAAATTTGCCCCATTAGACTATTAGATGTTCAAAAAGGCACTTTGAACCGACCATTATTATCTGTAAGTTACCCTCACTCTGGAGCAGCACGGACCTGTCATGTCAGAGATTACAGGAATCTGTGCTGGTTCCTACAGCTCAGTCCTGCAACCATGACAGGTTTTTAACCCCAGCCCATTGAAGGACTTCAGCCACTGGACTATTTTGACAACACTTATTTTTAATTATTATCCAGGCTTACCAAAACATGGCTTTGGTAAAAACATATGGAAGTACACAAAAAATTACACTTTTTTGCACTTTCAAAGTGTCACTTTTAAAGTGCAAAAAATACATTATTTTAACCAAATATGCAAAGTGGATGGCACAAGAAGGGAAGGGAGGGGAAGAGAAGGGAGGGAGGAAGGGGGGAAGGGAGGAAGGGAGGAAGGAAGGAAGGAAGGAAGGAAGGAAGGAGAGAGAAAGAGAGAAAGAGAGAAAGAGAGAGAGAGACAGAAAGAAAAAGAAAGATAGAAAGAAAGAAAGAAAGAAAGAAAGAAAGAAAGAAAGAAAGAAAGAAAGAAAGAAAGAAAGAAAAAGAAAGAGAGAAAAAGAAAGAAAGAAAGAAAGAAAGGAAGAAAGAAAGAAAGAAAGACAGAAAGAAAGAAAAAGAAAAGAGAAGAGAAAGAAAGCAAGAAAGAATACAGATAGGAGGTGGGGAGACAGAAAGAGAGACACAGAGACAGATTAGGATGAAAACTTCACCCCTGTCCATGCCAATGGTGTCCTGTTGATGCTCTCCCTCAGGTCTCCTTGGTGCTGAGGGTCCCTCGAGAACATGGAGTTCAGGGCATTGACAGACACTTGGGCCGGGGGAACAGCCAGGTACCTGCCCTGGCTGGGGGAAGTTGGACACAGCCTCTTGCAGCAGACTCTGGATCTGGCGCATCACTTTGCATCCCGTGCAGTGCTCTACTGCAAGACCTCAGCAATGAGCCTGGGGAGTGCTTTGGGGCTCTCAGAGGGAGTAGGACTTGTCCCCACTGCCTCTGCTTCTCATTCTTGTTCTTATTCTTCTTGTTCTTCTTCTTCCTCTTCTTTTTCTTCGTTTTCTTCTTTTCTTCTTCTTCTTCTTCTTCTTCTTCTTCTTCTTCTTCTTCTTCTTCTTCTTCTCCTTCTTCTATTTCTTCTTCTTCTTCTTCTTTCTGTTCTTATTCTTATTTTTGATCACTTTCTTACTCTTATTCTTACTCTTATTCTTACTTTTATTCTTACTCTTATTCCTATTTTTGATCACTTTCTTACTCTTATTCTTACTCTTATTCTTACTTTTATTCTTACTCTTATTCCTATTTTTGATCACTTTCTTACTCTTATTCTTACTCTTATTCTTACTTTTATTCTTACTCTTATTCCTGTTCTTATTCTTATCATTATTCTTCTTATTCTTTTTTAGTACTAACGCTTCTTCAACTGCTTCATCTTCTTCTTCTTATTGTCACTCCTATTGTTTTCCTTTTTGCAGTTTTTTTTTTATGGGGAGGGGGGGATTTGCTTTTGCTGGTGTGGGTTTTGGGGTTTTTTTTACTACTACTGTTTCTTAAACCCAACTTTCTTTTGTTTTTTAAGAATTGTGTGTGTCACAGCCCGGCAGTGTGCAGTCATGGCCTGGGAGCAAAACCTCCTGTCTGTGCCCATTCCTCATGGACAAAATGCCAAAGGATCAGCATGATGAGAGGATGAGAGGAAATGGCCTTAGATTGCAGCAGGCAAGGTCCAGATTCAGTATTGGAAGCAATTGCTCCCTGACAGGGTGGTCAGGCCTTGGAAGAAGTTCCAGCAGAGAGGTGCTGGAGTCAATGTCTCTGGAAATGGTCAAAAGTCAAGTCGATGCGGTGCTCAGGGACATGGTTCAGGGTGACAATGGCAGTGCCAGGCTGACAGGGGGACGGGATGACTTTCAAGGCCCCTTCCCAGCTGGAGGCTTGGCTGGGATGCGGCGCTGAGCCCCTGGCACCAAGTGTCCCCCGGGGCTGCCGCTCTGGGGCTGGCCACGTGCCATTTGCTCCTGGGGACAGGCGCCGGGCTGCTCCAAAGCAGCCGGGGATGGCTCAGGCCGCAGGGACGCGCGCAGGCCCCGGCAGCCCGTGCGGCTCCCTCAGGGCGCCGGGCAGGCCGCGGGCCGGCCGCCATCCCCAGGCCCGGTGCTGCGGGCAGCGGGCGCTAATCCTCCGGCTGTGCCGCCAGGCAGCAGCACAGCCGTGTGAAGAAAGAAGGACGTTCATTTTGGGGAACCAGCTGCTCATGCAGGGCCTGGGCACCCTGCAGACTGCGTGAGGGCTGGATGGGCTCCAGCTGCTTCTGCTTAACTGGCTGCTGGCCAGAACCCTGCACCTTGAGCACGGCCTTGCTCATGGGTTCATGGCTCGCTGAGTCCAGCAGGGCCTGGCTGCTGCCTGGGGAGCTCCATGGGGCAAGGACAGGGCTCTGGTGCTCTGCCCATGCCACCTCCTGGCCAAGGGCAGGAGAACCCAGTGCCTTTTCCCCCTTGGTAGCCAGAGGCTCGCGGGGCTCCTCACTCACATCTGTTTCCCACTGGGGCAGCCCTTGGACACTGGTGCCTTTCCCTTGGGATAGCTCCTGGTAGCTCTCAACTCCCACTTGGCCCAACTCAATGTCTCTCTTGACCTCTTCCCATTGCTCTTGCACATCTTCATCCAAAAGAGACGGTTTCTGATATCCCTGCCCTTCCCATGGGCTTGTCACCTTCTCTTGGCCTGCCACCTCCTCTTGGCCTGTCACCTCCTCTTCCCACAGGGACAACTCTTGGTATCTGTCATCCTCATCATTGTCCCATTGGTACAGCTCCTGCTGCACCTGCACTGTCACACTTTCTGCCCATAGGGACAGCTCTTGATCTGTCACATCTTCGTCCCACAGGGACAGCTCTTGCCATCTATCATCCTCCTCTTTGTCCCACTGGTCCGGCCCCTGCACTGTTGCACGTTCTCCCCACTGTGACAGCTCTTGCTGGCTCTCATCTGCCCTCTGCATGCTCACACCTACGTGACAGCGGTGCAGCTCCTGGCGTCTCACAGCTCCACAGGGGGAGACTTCCTGGACTGTCAGTCCTTCTTCCCGTCGGTGAAACTCTCGCACTGTCATTTCCTCCCACAGGCAAGGCTCTCGACAGCTGACATCTGCCCGTGGGGAAAGCTCTTCATCCATGGCGCATTCCCACTCCTCCTCCATGGTGACAAAGGCCCCCTCCTCCGCCTCCTCCTCCTCCGTCCCTGAAGGGGCAGGACTGAGTTGCCCCCTGCCCCCAGCCACTGCCCACTGAGCTCCTGATCCTGCAGCCAGCTGGGCAAGGGGCTGGGGGGCCTGGGAGTTGGGGTTTGCCTTGTCCTCCTCAATGTCTAATGTCCTCTGGCACGGACATGTCCTGGGACGCAGCGGGTCTCCTGGAACTGCCTGCAGAGTCCCTTATATAGCCTCAGCCGGGGCAGGGCTCTGAGATGTCACAAGGGACTTTGGGCACCACAGTGTCCCGTGTCACCCAGGGCCCTGACACAACGTGCCTGTGTCACAAAGGGCCACCTCGGCAGCCCTTCCACAGCCAAAGGCACTGGGAGAGGCCTGGAGCAGCCGCTGGCCTTGGGGCTTGCAGCCCCTTGTGCTGAGCCGCTTCTTCAAATGATCAGAAAGGGCTGTGCCCGAGAGAAGGTGCAAAGGAGAGCTCATGGCAAAGCCAGTTCTGTGGGTTTTATTGAACTGGTAATGTCAGAGACAAGGGGGGAGAGACAGAAAGAATGTAAGGAGAGAGAGAAAGAGAGAAGAGAGAGAGAAAGAGAGAAGAGGAGAGAGATAAGGCAAGGCAAGGCAAGGCAAGGCAAGGCAAGGATCATAAAATTCCCTTCTAATGATTCAAGGGAGGTAGGGAAAGTCTGCCCATTTCCATGCACCTGGGAGTGTGTGCAGCACACCAAACTTTCACAGGAGACACCATCTTAAGGAATGTGCATTTTGCCTCCATTTCTGTCAGCCTCTCAAAGTGTGCAAAAAGGGATGCATCCCAGTGTTCTCACCTTGCATGCTGACTTCTTTCCCATCCGTGGATGATAAATGACCACCAACATTTCATTTGGTTTTCTGGCCGAGGGAAACATGAAGTGTCAATAAGAGAGACAATATGAAATGAAACAGATTTAGATCTGCTTAAATCACAGTAACTTTTTTATTTTTCACCTTCTGACTACAACATATGAATGTGGATGAGAGGGACAGATGGAGAAAAGGACCACTGTGATCCCTAAATAAAATTATCAGCGATAAAAGTAGGTTAAAACATCATAAAGTTATGATGTTTGGAAGGAAAACCAAAAAGGAGTACTATGATCTAACTGTGGTAGAGAATGTCAGAATAAAGGCATTTGTTTCTGTGTGACTGATAAAAAGATAAGGAAACACATATGCAAATTAAAAACAAAGTTAATAGGGGCTTAAGGAAATACTTTTCATGAAAGGAATCCTAATGGTCCAGGTCTGCATGCAGGAGCAAATTGTAAGACAAAAGCTGTGTGATAATTCAAGAAGAAGATATGTAAAATCTCATGTTGTTATGCTGATTACTGGCTAGATTTACAATATAAACTTCACAAATTACAGTATACAGAGTGGAGAGGCAGAATAAATACTCTTTCTGGATCTTAATTACTTTCTACATGGAAAATCTTCAAGGTGATTATTCAGAGACCAAAAGAGAAACCTGCAAAAACATTAATTTCTTGTTTTCTACTTTTTTTTTTTTTTTTTTTTTNATTGCTGAATATATTAAGCGTAATAAGAAGAAATTGCAGGATGCAAATCCACCTGAGACCAGAAAGCACAGTATTAGCAGAGCAAACTACACTCATGCTCAAGGTGCCAAAAGCAATTTAGGCTGTATACAGAAACAAAATCAGAAGATTAAATCAATGTGTTTTCCCCAAGTTTGTGGGGAAGAGATAATTGATTAGAATAGCAGGTCACATCTATACTAATGCACCATTCAGTAGCTGACGTCATCTCTGCATCTTTGAAATGAACACCGGCTCATAACATTCACTTAGATACCTTTTAATTGCTCTGCAGCCAGAAAATGGAAAGCTAACTCATTAACCTTCTTTGCCTTTCTGGAAGGTGTTTTTTTCTGTTAATGTTTATGCTTGTTTGGACCTGCAGTTATTCCCACAGGCTGCAGAAGTATCCATTAGCAAACCTGGTCCAGCTGCAAGTTCTCTTTCACTGCTTAATATATTCAGCAATCTGTCCTTCATGATTCAAACCCATATTCCAGCCTTATCAGTAAATAGAAACTTAGTAGATCATTTTTCCTATTTCTGGGCATGAAGCAGTTTTTGCAAATGCTAAAACTGCTCCATAGGTTGCTTTGTTGATGGCAGGGGATTAAGAAAAGAACTTACAAACAATAATACAAAACACTGATTTAAAACTGAGGCAATCCAATTGTAACAACCATTTCTCTTACTTATGAGCAATGACTCCTTTTTCATGCATTGTTAATGCCTTCCTAAAGCACAAGGATCAACGTGTCAGGAAGAAAAGAGTAATAGATTTCTTGGATCATTGTACAATTTTTCACAGTCTGGACTACAGAACTAGATAAAGAAACCCAAATTAGAGAGGAATCAACAAAAAGCAATAATTCTGTAATGCTGAGTAAGTTTAGTTTACTTTCCTTTAAAAAGACATCGAAAAAGAAGAGAACCTTATAAATTTTTCCAGAAAACTAAGATAACTTTGCACTTATTCACAGAATGAAAATGCAGTATGATTAGTTGCACTGTTGGTGTGAAAAAAAATAAAGATAATTAGAATTTGTGTCATACTGTCCCAGTCACAAAAAGAAAACTGCCGAGTCATTTAAAGGTGGCCACAGAGGAGTGTAGCTGCATCCAGTTTTGGCAAGAAGCCGCTATAAGCACAAGGGACCAATTCTGCACTTCAAAGAAAGCTTTAAGTGATAATAGGTTAAACTCTTCTTTGTCTTATCAGTTATTTAAATGCTACTAATTACCTGGGCTATTGCCTATCTCAACACCTATAATTTGAGAGTCTTAAATCTTATAAAGTACAAAAGGTCATTTCATTGTCAGATCAGCAAATTTTATGTGCTTGCAAGTTACATAAATGTACTCCAAGGAAAGCTCACAAGTTTACGACTTTTACAACTTGAGAAGGGGCTGCACACTGAATATCCAAACTGCACGTTTATAAAATTACAATTTTATACTTTAAGGAAGCTGCGAGCTGGGGAAAACAGCCTGAAGACAGGAATGCAGCAATTATGGTGTGTAGCAGTAATGTTAATTGGAAGCTCTTATGCAGGAGGGCAGAAGGAAAGGACCTAATACTTTTGTCATTTCATTCCAGCGTGGAGGAAACAGCTGGAGACTGAGTGCACCAGCACCAGTAACCACCTTCAATAAAAGCAGCAGGAAGATTTGGGTTGGGAACTGAGATTATTCGAGAGCCCTGGGGCTGTTTGCAGGAGCAGCCACTCTCACAAGGCAGGTGAGGCTGTGGAGCCACGGAGACAGAAAGGTAAGACTAATAATTGTCTCTGTTGTTTTAGAATCAGCAACACACTTCTATTTTTGTCAGAGCCTCTTTACAGAAAATTCAGAAAGGCAAAGACTGGCATTTCCTACAGCTAAGTGTTCCACGGAAGCCACAGAATTTTAGGGGATAATCCACCAGTGATGACAAAGGCCTAAGACTAAAGAGGCAACAAAAGCTGCCAGGATAAGATTCAAAGACAAATTCCCAAACGTCTGGAGATCTTACTGCTCCCACTGATGATTCTGTTATCATCACAAAGGCTTATGGTGATGTAATCCCAAAGACCCTTGCAAGGATGCAGGAGTGGATCAGTCTTATATCCTGAGCTCATAAAAATGGATGTGCCCAATTCCATGCAGTTTAGAGCTTGTATTCTGTTCTTGCTATGAGAAAGTTTCCCATTCTCCCTCATTCTTGCACCATATGCAATCAAATATTCATGACTAAAATACACTGCTGTTTGCAGCAGGTGGCAATACCTGTCACAATGCCAGTGGCAGTAAAAATGAACCATGATGCAAGAAAAACTAAATATCTTGTAATAATTTCAGGGCAAAAATACAATTCAGATCATATAAAATAGCAGAAAGCCCAGGGAAATCCACTCCAGCTGTATCCATACAGTATGTGAAGATCAGAAAGTTTTACGACATAACCTTTGGCTGGTGAACTTTGATTTAATTGGTTGTCTGTGACTTGTACCAAAGGACTTTCCTGCAGCAGCCTGTAGTGAATTTCCACTCACTGCAATCGCTGCCATAACCTTACCCCTAATCACAAAAGAAATTCACATCCTATAATGCTTCTTTGAACCAAAGAGTTAGGATTTTAAAATTTTGTCTCCTACAGGGAGGGTTAAAAAGGTAGCACAGAATGATAAATCCCACTAGCACTTATTTATAAAGGATGTACCATGTGTCATCCCCTTGATTATTTCTAGATTTAGATTTGCTCAGAACCTTTGACAAGGGTTTTTTCATGGGGATATTATATTGGCTTCTCTGCTCACGTTCTAAAAGGTTTTTTTCCTTCTATATCCATATGGGAGTCTCATCTCTCACAGGTGCATGTGCCTTCACCTGTGTTCTGGCTCTGCTTCCTACTTTCTCAATCACCAAGGAACAATATAATCAATCACCCAGCTGACCTGCTAAAAACTTTCCTCTTGACTGTGAATGTGAGCCTGATTGTTATGGAGAATTTTCCCCTCTCCCCTGTGGTTTATTTATTTATTTACTTATTTATTTTTAAGATATGCCTAAAGCTAGACCATGTTACAGTTAATAGGTGAAAATGCTTTCAAAGACCAAGTCAGAATTCAAAATTATATTTTGAAGGAATTCAGCTTGGCAGAGGACCCCAAATTCACAAATACTAAATGAGGACAAAGCAACTACCATAAGTCAAGCGACAGAAAACGTCCCAGCGGTTATAGGCAGACCACAAATTTAAAACTATGCTTCAAAATTG
>VYZR01040124.1:7216-18391 GCA_013400675.1 Oxylabes madagascariensis | reverse complement strand
CCTCCTCCTGCCCTGCTGGGGCTGGGCCGGCCCTGTCCCACCGCCTTCAGTTTTCCTCTGCAATGCTTTGTGGCTTTCCTTTTGCTACGCTGCAGCCCTGCACCCCCTGGACATCCCTGCCATTCCAGTTACCACGGTGGAGCTTCTGGTACATCCCACCCTCCAGCCCGGGATCTTCCACCGTTCCAGCTTGGTGCCCTCGGAGTCCTGCACTGAGACCAGACTGCCCCGGGCTTTGTGAAGCAAGTCCTCTCGAGGTTCCTGGTTCTGTTCATCATTAATGCTGTAGTTGTTGTTGTTTGTTTGCCTTGTTGTACATACTAGTAAAGAGCTGTTATTCCTATCCCCATATCTTTGCCTGAGAGCTGACTTAATATCCAAGCTTTAATAATTCGGAGGGAGGGGGTTTGCATTCTCCATTCCAAAGGGAGGTCCTGCCCTCCCTAGCAGATCCCTGTCTTTTCTAACCAAGAAACCATCTGAAGAATCAACTCATAAGCATCTCAAACTGACTGTCAAAAATAGTGGATATTTTCTAGTTTATTCTCAGTTCTCTCTCTATCAAATTAGAATAATAATTCCTCTTCAGTGCAAGAAGTGATGAAAAGATAAATTCATTAAGATTTGTAAAGCACCCAGACACTGTAGTGATAAGCACCATGGAAAAGCCCAAGAGGAAATTAAAAATTCTGTCTTCAGAGCAGAACTTAAAAATGTGACATGGGACCATGCACTAAACAATAGCAAAGAAACAAAATTATGAGTAGTTCCTCATTCAGGGAGGATCAATGCAGGAAACAGGAATCCAGATGGGGAGCGGGATGTATGTGATCAGTTAATTAAAACCAGGCTTATAATGCATGCCAGGAGATAGGAAAATAGAGGTTGGTGGACAATCCAAAGCCTGGGAATTCTAATAGTTGAGCTTTTGGCTATAAACACTCGGAAATTTTTTTCCAGAATAGTTTTTATATTTAATATGTAGAAAGCTTAAAAGATCTCTATCTCTTTAACTCCTTTCACTAAGACATGACAGTGGCCATAGTTTTGTCTACTGTTACAGCTGATCTCCTAATTCAATAGATTTGAGGTAGTATTTCTCCTGCTTCTCTCAAGTCAGATTAATACCTTCTTTTAGAAGTAGGATCCTACCAGAGACAGGTGAATTTTAATGTAACAGTGTCAAGTAAAATGAATGCTGTTAAAACAATCTCAAGAAAAGTTATTTGTACCAATCTAATACCTGCTATATGAATGAAACCCAAAATTTGCTGGCTGAATTATCTGGAAGACATTAATCCCACCTGAGATAGTTATCCCTAACCACAGAAGCATCTTTTTAAATTTAAATAACCAAAGCTAAACAAACAAAAGGCTGCTCTCAGCATCTGTAAGTATAAAAACTAGATAAAAAAATCACACTAACAGTTTGGTTACGCCTTCAGAAAGTCACCTTTCTAATTCTGTTGGCAGTGCTCTGATTGATTGTTTTCCATTGCCTTGATTGCAGCATCTTTCCTTAGTAAGTCAATCAGGAAACTCTGCATGTTTTGTAGTGTCCCAGTAACCCATATCCCCTTGCTTCACAGAAAACTTTTAATAAAACATAGATTAATGATCCTTAGACATACGGGACCTTGGGGTTTTAGAAATAAATATTCTTTTCTTTATTATTCAAGACATTGTTTAGAAAGGGGAAGAGTTATTCTCAAGATCTCTACAAAACAAGCAGAGACAGGTAAGTAATTTAAAATACTTTTTTCCTAAATTTTTAGAATTCCTCCTCAGACTACCTCAGGGGGTTGTTTTGGTTCTTGTTTGTTTGATTGTTTATTCACACAAATGTAAGCCTGGGATGTCACTTTTCCCAGACAGTACTGAACAATCTTAATATTTGATAATTTCTCATACAGATGAAAGAGAAAGGAAGGGCAAAACAGTTAAAAATACTACGTTTTTTAGGTAAAAAGTACCTCTATAATAGTCCTGTACTTTTGTACACAATTTTACAATGAAGGAGAATTGACAAGCTATAAAGTAAATCAAGACTGATATGGATAAAGTGTGTTTTAATTTATGAATTTCAATCTTTCAGGCTTCTTTTCTATTTTCATATGGTTTTAAAGGTTAAAAGTTAGAAAAAAATTTAAAGTGACAGTACAGAACAGGGATTCAATTTATCCCCTTTAGAAACTACTTGGAGTTCATGCAATAAGTAGTTACTTAGTACATATAATGAACACTTCTGTGGTTGGGATCCAGTCATTGCTGGGTTTAGTGCTTTTCCATTTTTATCTTTTTCCCAATTGATAGGACTCCAGTTAAACATCAAATATGACTGTAACCTGTGAAGGAAAAAAATATAGAGGTTAAAACAGTAAGATTTTATGTCATGAAAATACAGATAATGGTGAAGTTAAGTAACTCTGTCACACTTTGGTGGTTAAATGTTCCATTTTTGAAAGATATCAAGCAGCGTTCCTAATATAGGACAGTATATTAACTTCACCTGGATCATTGGGCATCTTTCCAGAAGCGAGGCTAGAATGAGACAGGCATAAGACCAGCCACAATTGTAAAGCTTGAAAGAAGGAAGATTCTCTCTGGAACCAAACTATGAATTATCTGAACTCATCATCCTGGTCAAGTACAAACAGATGTGTCTAAGAAGACACTGGTTGACAATATATAGCATGTCATTTTGTGCTCTAGGCATCAATTACCATAATAGAGTGGGAAGTTCTCATACTTTATTGCCCTGACAATGGGTTTTAGATTTCCAATGAATTTTAGAAATCCTCTGCCCCAGGTAAATTTGAATGCTTTAGAGAGGTAGATGGAAAATTCAGGCCCTGGCAGATGTTTGCTAAGAAGCTTCAAGAAGTTGCCAGGCATAGCAGAGGAGTTTCAGCATCCCTGAGTACTTCTGAAATCTCTCTTGGTCACTTAAGTGTAAAATCCTTTTAAGTCTAATTCTGTAACAACTATTCAAATCTGAATTTTCACTTTGGACAAAGGGAAAAAGGAGATACAGGAAACCTGAGGGGAAAGTCTAATATGTAATGTAATGCCATGCCAATGGCTTCAGATTTCAGGTCACAAGCTTTATTAGCAATACCTGCTATACTTACTGTAATAGTTCTGTGTATTCTGATACCTGAAAACAATGAACGGAACATGTAAAAAGATATCCTCTCAATATCTCTCTTAGACCTACATCTCACATTACTATTGGTAATTTCATCATTAAATCCATTTGACAAAAAACAAAGCCATTGTGATGAGATGCAGGACAGGCTTCAAGACAAAAGACTGGAGTATTAGAAATTAAATTGCTCACCTAAATCCCAGTGATGAAGAATTCCCAACTTTCTTTCATATGCACCTTAATACTCCTATAAATAATAGGAGATCCTTGTTTTGCTCCCTCAAAACCTGAGAATTCACGTTTCAGAAATAGGCAATTTACCAAGTACTGATCCAGTTTTTAACTCCTGCTTTATTACCTTTTTAATCAAAAGTAACTCTTGCAAGTACACTTATACTAGGAATATTCAAATACATCCCAAATTTATAGGTGTTGATGAGCTGGTATCCCAGCCCTTTTTAGCAACCATCAAAGAGCTACCACGAACAGAAATCTAGGTCGTTGAGTCTCAGCCTGTAGTATCTGCATTACTCAGCCAAAGTGACAAAGCAGCCTGGCTGGCCTTAAGAGAGGGAGCAAGCACCAAAGAGGCACAATAGTTGGCATTTACTGTCACTCTGGAAAATCTGAATGACAGGTCAAAATAAACAGAGAGGGGGAATTTCAGGGCGACAGTACCCTTGTTTTTCCAGGCCTGAAGATAGGTAAAAACTGCTTGGTTAGAATTCCTGTATGGGATGTTCTTGTACAGCAGGTTACAAGATTAAGATCTGTACACTGGTAAAGCAGACCTTGCATATTAACTTTCACAGCAAATTTTCTTCCTGGTATTTCTAATGCTTACAAAGCTGTAATAAGATACATGTCTCATTCATATGATGGGTCTGGGAAAGAGCACACAGGTTATGTATTTATTCCAGTGAGATTAGCATGCATCCCTCCATGAAGATCAACAACTGCAGCTCTCTAAATTTGTCAGACCACAGGTGATAGCCAAGGAAAAAATTTATAATTTGATTTCTGAAGTGTAACATGAGGTATACTGTCCTGAATGTATCAGTCAGAGAAATCCAAATTTCACAAACACACACCTATAAAACCAGTATACGTTCTGTTAACTATGCTTAAAAAGTATTTCTTTTAAACAAACAAACAACCCCCCCCAAAAAAAAACCCCACAAACAAACAAAGAAGAAGTCCATGAATGACATGAAATCTGAAAAACCTCTAGCTACCATAAAACACTGTTAGTTATAGTGAGCCGGTGAACCAACAACATCACAATCAGAAGGCAAGCAAAAAAAAACTCAGTAGGAATTTAGTAGAAATACCAAGCTTGAAAAAAGCAAAGCACAAGTTAAAAAAATAAAAAAAAAAAAAAAAAAATCAACACAGTTGAAAATTAAGCAGAAGAAAGATTCCATAGAATGATAATGTGCTGATATGTCAGTGGTTGAAATGTTGTATCAACAAAACACAACAGCATAGCTCTGGGTATGTTATGCCAAACAGAAAATAAATTACAGGAGAAAATTAGTCATATATAATTGACATTAATAATTCTTTGCTGTTCGTTACCTTCCCAATTTCACTTAAAATATTATCCTTCCATAGCAGAATTTAATCAGAATGCAATATTCTTTACTAGATTTATCTGTGTGAGGAACAAGATGGGATCTTCCTATCTTCAGAAATAAAAGGATAAAATGAGTGTGAAATGGAAAGGTATCAGAGCTTCTAAAATGGATGTTTCCTCTCCAATACATTTATGGCCATATGCTGTAGTGTAACATTTAAAGTAAGATACAGTTCAACAGTGTAATTTTTTCAATGTGGCACAACAATTTTGCCTTACTGTCACTAGACGATTTCTGACACTCTTCCAAGAGATCCATTATTAAAACTCACAGTAACCAGATTCCAATTTGGAGTGCTTACTGTTTTGTATAAATATAGTGTTTACAAATTTGAATAAATTGATGTAANTATTTTTTGATAATGGAGGCCAACTGGCACAAAAAGACTGCAGCTCTTCTAGTCAAGTCTCTAGAAAGGTCTTCAAGAGAGGAGCTGCAAGCAAGCTGCCTGTCAGAGGTGGAAGGGCCCAATGAATTCTGACTCCCAAATCATGTCCAAGGATAATTCTAGGAAGTGTTAAGCAATAGACAAAAATATGCCAGGAAATATACTAGGATAGGCACATCCAAAGAGTTTAGCAGGCTTTGGACCTAATAGCTTTGAAAGTAACTTTTGTGGCTTATCAGAAATGACTGCACACACAGATCTGGATTGTATTGCTATTACTGCAAGTCAGGAACAAAAGACTGCTTGTTTTTATAGCATTTCTCCTTTCAGCGCTCTATAAATCTTGGAGATTTTATTAGTTGCCATCATAATCTTAAAAATATTTTAAAAAGCATTGCATGATTTATGCAGTCTTAATAAGAGATTTATGTCAGAATTCTTAGCTATCACTCAGGAGCCTGAAAAGAAAGTTTAAAATTTTTATACACAGCTGGAATGTAGGACATTTATTCTTCTGAAATAAGAGGTAGATTGTAAGCTAAATTTCACCTTTCTTTTTCTCATTAAAAGTGCAGGTGATTTTATGTGAAGATTAGAAGGATGACTACCAATCAAATAAAAAGAAACAATTTTGGAGTTGAACAATTGGAATTTGATAGTTACCTGACCAGTTGGTGACCAGTTTACAATTTCACAATCTTGTTGCCCATTAAATCTATACTTGCTCTCAACTTGTCAAGTTAGAACAAACACTTATGAGCCTGGTTTTTTATTAATCCAGTTTATCAGGTAATAATTTTCAGTTTCAGCTGCCTAGAAGTTTCTTCTAGAGATAGTATAACAAAGTTAACATAAACTCCACATGAATATGCCACAAACCTTGCAAGTCTGAAGAAATGCTACAGGCTTTCACAATACTGAATAAACTTTTCAGCTTGCTCACTGGTGAGACTCAACATCCATTATCTTCAGAAGCTTATTTGTGCCCTTCTTTGAAAGGAAAAAACAATTTATCTCTTTATTTGACTATAGCTACTTCTCAAAGCTATCAAGTGAATTTAGATTTAAGGATGGATATGAGTCCATGACTGAAATCAAAGTTATACCAGATCCTCTGTAGTGCTAAACTGTGACAGCAGGCCACATGCAGATTTGAAGTTGGACTATTCATATGTCACCTGAAAATGAATGTGAGAAGCATTTTTAAATACCGCTGTTGTTTTTAAAAAGCAGAAAACATACAGCATTTACTGCTTAAAGTCAAAGTCAGAAGTTACTTCGGCGCTTCATAAAAACCAGAATTGCAGGGAAGAGAAGGACTTAATGAACTCAGGTGAATTTTATTTAATTGCAACATGGAGGCCTATCTTTAAATAAGATGAGGGACAGGATGCCACCCAGAAGAACCTGGACAAGCTCGAGCAGTGGCCCATGGGAATCTCATGAGGTTTAACAAGGCCAAGTGCTGGTGCTGCACCTGGGTCGGGGCAGCCCCCAGTGCCAGCCCAGGCTGGGGATGAACTGATTGAGAGCAGCCCTGCCCAGAAGGACTTGGGGGTGCCGGGGTAGAGCTGGACATGAGCCAGCCATGGGCACTCCCAGCCCAGAGAGCCAAGTGTGTCCTGGGCTGCATCCAGAGCCCCGTGGGCAGCAGGGGAGGGAGGGGATTCTGCCCCTCTGCCCCTCTCTGGTGAGACCCCACCTGCAGAGCTGCCTCCAGCCCTGGGGTCCCAGCACAGGAAGGACGTGGAGCTGTTGGAGAGGGTCCAGAAGAAGCCACAAAAATTATCAGAGTTGGAATTGTTCAGCCTGGAGAGGAGAGGGCTCTGGGGGAGACTTTTATGTGGCACTTCAATACTTAAATTTGCTGTATAAGGAAAATGGGGAGGGAGTTTTTAATGGGGCCTGTAGTAATAGCACAGTGGGTAATGATTTAAGCTATAACAAGGCAGATTCAGACTAGATAAGGAAGAAATTTTTTGTAGTGATGGTGGTGAAACACTGGAACAGGTTACTTAGAGAAGCTGTAGATGACCTATTCCCGGAATTACTGAAGATCAGGCGGGATGGTGCTCTGAGCGACCTGATTTTTTTGATGTTGCTGCTTATTTCAGGACGTTGCACTACAAGACCTTTAAAGGCCTCTTCCAATGCAAACCATTTATAATTCTATGATTCTTTGATTCTATGAAGTATTAAGTTTGTGGTTCTCAGAACATCTACTAATAGGCAAACACAACATAAAGTCTGCATAACAAAGTGACTAACTAATTTGCCTTAACCTTTATATTTTTTAACTACTCTTTTTCTTTGCACCTGCACATTTATTCACTCTGTTGTGATCCTTGTAAGGCTTTGAACATCCTCCTCTTTCGTACCTAGAGTAGGATATTATGGATACAAAAACAAACAAACTGGAGAGCAGCTCTGCTGGGAGGGAGATGAAGGCCTTGGTGTACAGCAGTTCAGCTCTGTGCCCTGCAGCAAAGAAGGCCAACAGCATCCTAGCCAGTAATAACATGAGCACAGGTTAAGGGGAGTGATTATCCTGCCTCATGCAGCTCTTGTTAGACGACATCTAGAGTACTCCTGCCTCCAATTTTGGACATACAGTGAGACAAACATTGACAAACTGGAGCAAGTCAAGCAGAAGGCCACCAAAAGAGTAGCCGTGTCACCCAAAAATCCCTTCTTGGCCACCTTTTGGTGGGGCACTAGCTGACCTCTGCAGCTCTGCTCAACCTCATGTGGGACCCTTATCCATATGACAGACAGCCATCTTCTCCCATGGGCACAGGGGAGCATTTGAGGAGCATTGCTTTCCAGCCATACCTGCCCATCTGCTGACCTGTAGGGTCATCTCCTGGCTTGATCTTGGACCTGCCCTACCTATCCTCATAGATCTGTGAGATGCCCTGGACTTGGGGTCTCTCTTACCTTCACCCATCTGCACTGACCACCCATGCTGCTCCCTTCCTGGACTGCTGGGATTGGTGGCTGTGAGGTTTCTGTCCTGAGAGAGATGGGTTCCCCTTGTTTCCCTGGGCCCAGGGAGCTCTTGGTCCTCTACTGTGCTCTGGCACCTAGTTGTGGTAACATTTTCAGTTGGCTGGTTCTCTGCACTCAAAACTCAAATGTTAAGACATAGGTGACTGGAAACAAGGCATTGTCACATGGTGACAAACACGTGTGGGGTTCACAGCTATCCTTGTTACTACATAGAAAGTTCAAGGTAGCAACTCTGATATGACTTGCTTGAATGGAGAAAAATAATGTGAGACATGGATAGTTAGAGATGTTTATCTGAGTAATCCACAGAAAAGGTGCCAATGGAAACCTTGGATTGATGCAGCAAAACCAAACTTGCTACATACACTCTTTTCAAGGTTAGACACTGTTGAAATAAGTCAGCCAAGACTCAATTTTCTTCTTGCAGAAAAAGCCAATTCTTTATTCACATAACTCATTTTATACAGTTTTCACAGACCTCATGTGCAATACCCATTCGTTGCTAGCTTTCTTACATCATTTATTAGTCAGAAGGTGATTTGTGTGTACGTGCTAAGATTCAGGTTGTTTATATTTTTCCTTTATGGGTTCTCATGGAACAGATCTAATGTTTATGCAGGTGCACTTATTTTTCTCCCCAATAATAGATTGTTGTGCTAACGAGCTTTTCATACCCAAGATTGTTCCATATGAAAACTTACAAGTTATCTGCACTTAGCTAAAGTAGCAGGGTGACGTTATGCGCCAGATTGGCTGGCTAGCTCATGCACCCTGGCCCCTCACACCTGGAGCAGCTGCTTCTGTACTCGTCATTCCTCGAGTTTGGATGGTNAAACTTATCAAAAGCCGCCACCACAGCAGGGCCTAATTTTATAGAAATGTATATTTTGTAAGACCTTTCTTTTATAATATCTTTTACCTATCTGCAGCAAGACATGTTATTGCATGTATAAATTATCCAAGACACTCAGATGAAACACAGAGGATGTGTCTTTAAATGTATTTCTCTCATCATCTAAAAGTATAATAAATCAGATCAAAACAGTATTTTCTACAGTTGAGAAAGATTATTTTTTAACTAAGCACAAACCAGATATCTAAGATAAACTAGCCAAGAAATTTCTGTAATTTAATATTGAAAGTAAGGAATGCTGATAACCTACAGACATTATATTCTGTGCACTTCCATCAACAATTTTAGTGCCATTTCAACTAAAATGGTATAAACCTAATCCTAGAAGATCTACTGAGCAGGGAAAATACCATATTTTACAAGACATACATTTCCTAATTACATACAATGTCGATAAAGTAGAGATTATGTCATAATCGATGAAACAAAGCAAACTATTTTGATAACTGTTTCATTTAAAATCTATTTTGTTGACTTTTTAATTTAAACAATGAAACAGAATCAAGCCAGAGCTTGTCTTGTCCTGCTATGGATTCTAGAAGGCACAACTGATTTACTGCAGCTGATTAGACAAGGGTAAAAAAAAGTAAAAACCTAGTAATCAATTTGTTACAGCTTTACCTGAAGGTTCAAAGCTGGAAGATGGATATCTGCCTATTTTTCATTTGTTGCATGTTGCTGCAAGCTGTGGAATTCATAGTGCTGGCCTTTGGATGTGCTCCCACTCCATGAGTGCCGGTACACCCTGGCTTCAACATGCAGGGTGTCAGCGCTTCCCAGAAAAGGCTTCCTGCTATGTGGAATAATGGTTGCCGTAGCATAAAACCTTTGTCTGCAAATCCTACTGCTGGTTTCAACGTGATTCACTTGCCAGAGGTCCATGTAAAACTGTGTGCGTATTCACTCATCCTTAAAACATGGTGAAGGCCTGCCAGGGGCTACCTAAACTGCATAAATGCGATATAATCTACTAAATACTAATTACATGTCTAGTGGCACAACATATTAGGTATACCAGCAAGCACCAGCCATATTTCCAGGGCTAGGATCTAGTCAGCTGGCCATAATTTTACCCGTAGTAGATAACAGTTGAGTTTGTATTGAAATCTGAGAAAACTGTTGATCTCTATTCTCTCTCTCTCTTTTTCTCTTATTTTTAAATATTTTTTAAAATTATTTTCCCCTAATTCACTTTCTGAGAAAATCTATTTATTCATGTACATGTGTTTATTCACAGACATGACTAGATGGTCTTTCCAGGCAAGATGTGTGAGCTCTTGCATAGTTAGAAACAGTTTGGGATGGACTCTTGAGTGTCAAAAACTGTAGGGCAGATAGGTCTTTGTACCCAGTTATTATTGCTATGCTGTGTAATACTTAAAAGACAATTTTAGTTGTGAAATACACTCTGCTCCAAAAAGAGTAATGATGTGTAAAGTATCCCAGGGGACTGAGCTCCAGGAATCTAAAGCAGCTTCTGATAAGCAGAAATTCCACTTTAGACAACTTCTAAAAAGAAATCCCTGTGCCTCTCCATAAAACCTTCAAAGTAAATAATGGTAAAATTGACTTTTTTTTTGCTGTGGGAGCTCTACTGTTGTCTCTTCCTAAATTCTTCAGCTCTGTAGCTTGCAATGACATGGTGTCTGCTCCTGTTGCAGGTGAAGGAACTCTTCAACTCCATGCGGGTGGAGTACTACGCTCTNACTGAAAAAATATTGCTGGAAAGGACAGTTCTATTACAAAAAGACATAGAATTTTAATAACATGTTTCTGACATCAGGACAACAATAATATCTTGACTTTTCCCTTGAGGTCTATCTAGGTAGCAAAACCAAAATTATGAAATATGGGGCAATTTATACCTCACTCAGAAAAAAGCCTCCCAAGTATGAAAATGAGGAAGTGAGAAAAATATTTTAGCAGGTTTTAATATTTAAATTACCCTTGGCACCAGAGAAAGGTAAAAGATCAGTAGAATAATCCAATTTCAAAAATCAAATCCATGCAACTATTTTTGTCACATCTAGAGAGAGGTTTAGGGGAAGAGCTGCATCTCTTGGTATACTGGCTCTGGGAA
>VYZR01040121.1:3694-16916 GCA_013400675.1 Oxylabes madagascariensis | reverse complement strand
TTTTTTTTTTTTTTTCCTGGTCTTATACATGAATATTTCTGGCAAACTAAAATACAAATAAGCATTTTTGGAATTGTATAGTAACAGCAAAGATCATTGTAATATAATTCATCAAGTATTATAGATCATTACTGCTGCTACTTTTGTATGCAGATCTCTGTAAAACTCTTCTAAAATAGTGGTATTATGTCGTCAAGGGTAACTTTTCAAAGAAAGTTTTACATTTTCTAATAAACTAGAACATATGTCAATAAGATAAGACATACACATATTTTCTTATAGTTTTTATTTAACATTACTGATTGTGAGGCCAAACCCAAGACTAAATGTGCAGCAATTTCCTCAGTTTCAGTGTCTTGCAATGAAGTTCTCAATGAGAGTCAAGTTCAAAAATCCATTATCAAAAAAAATTTGTCGATTTTTAAGGAGTTTTTTGAAAGGCACATCTTATATTACAGTTGCATAACAGGAAAATAGTTAATGAAAATACATTTTGAAAATAAATTTAATATATTTTTAGACTGATAACTCAGCAATAAGAATCAATCAAGTTGACTGACAACATAAATGCCATGCCAAGAATTCTATAATTAGGTGATTTTTCATAGTAGTCTAGAAATTAAAGTGAAATCTGACAATTTGTATCTGGAGGAAATGGTAATGGAGATACATCTGACCAGACTTTAATTGTGTATGGGTGCACTACTCTATTCTCTTAACAACTAATAGGTTTATTTTTTCACCCTTAAACAACCAGCATAAGTTGAGTAGGGTGAATATGAACCAAAATTAAGTCCAGATTTTTTTTTCCCTATAATAGCTCTGTCTGAAAATGTAACATATTCACCCAAACTACATTATCAATGCTCATACAAAGAGATCTTCCAGAAAAATCAGCAGCTCTAAATTTAAAGATTAGAATTAGCCCATTAAATCTTAGAAAACTAAGGGATTTAAAAGTTGCTATCTACATTACAACTTCAGCTAAGTCGGTTGTAGTAATGCTTACTGCTTATACATGGACATTTGAAAATTACTTATACAGAAATGTGTTGAACATTAGACATTAAAAGTGGCCACAAGAATGAAATCTTTCAGAGTTGCAAATGTTTTCTTTCCTTATATTTGGTTGAACTGTATTACAATATACTTTCTTGACTGACAGCTAAGTTGATTCTTACTCCTATATGTATTACCAAAATACTCTTAAAAGTCTATTAGAGGCCAGGAGCTCTTTGCCAAATGTGAGCCAAGAAGACAATCCCCATCCAAAGAATTTTCAAACTAAGTAGAAGACGAGACAACAGATGGTCTGAGACAGATGGTTGCAGGCTATGAGTGGTAAAATAAAGCCCAGAGATGATACTAGGCAGTGGTTTTAAAACTTTGTAAGTTTAACGATTGTCAGATGCTTTGACGATAGCATGAGAAAACAGAATTTTAATTGGGGTTCTGAGGAAATGAAATGGAGATCTGAAGATACCGATAGGGTTTTTTTCATTGGGTGAAATGAACATTTTTAATGTATATGTCTATCTATATAACTAGATATATACGTATATATATTCATGCATATATAAATAACTGTCTGAAAATCTTGTAAATGATGATAAGTTATATTTGGGCATAAGATCTCCCACACTAAGGTGAGATAAAATGACAGATGAAAGGTAATTTAGACAATAACTTAAAAAATATGGTTCAGGAAACAATTAATTTACCAGTGCTGAGACAGTTTTTTATGTTATCTTATGGCATTGGGTTTGCATGGACAGGTTTTGTCAGTCGGGAGAGCTATAGGGGTGGATGTCTGTGAGAAGCTGCCAGAAGCTTCCTCCATGTCCAGCAGAGCCAATGCCAACCATCTCCAGGACAGACCCACCACTGGCCCAGGATGAGCCAATCAGAAAAGCTGGTAGGGCCTCTGTGATGAACACATTTAAGAAGGAAAAAAGAATTACAGTGCAGATGTAATTGTGCTTCAGTTGCAGAGGGAAGTGAGAGAGTGGCTTTGGTGGGCACCTGTCGTCTATCCAGGGTCAACCCACCACTAATCTAAGTCTACTTTTCATTCTGAAGATGTATTCCCTCAGGTAAACTGGTATTTTTAACCCAAATTATATTTGTGTGAATAGCTTCACAATGTGTGTTCTTTTGAACACTATCCTAGATGAATCAGCCCTGTGATGGATCTTACACTCTTCGGAATGAACACAGGTTATTGACAAAACTTAAGCTTCTGTCTTGGTTAGAAAAGACAGGGATCTGCTAGGGAGGGCAGGACCTCCCTTTGGAATGGAGAATGCAAACCCCCTCCCTCCGAATTATTAAAACTTGGATATTAAGTCAGCTCTCAGGCAAAGATATGGGGATAGGAATAACAGCTCTTTACTAGTATGTACAACAAGGCAAACAAACAACAACAACTACAGCATTAATGATGAACAGAACCAGGAACCTCGAGGGGCTTTGTTTCACAAAGCCCGGGGCGGTCTGGTCTCAGTGCAGGACTCCGAGGGTACCAAGCTGGAACGGTGGAAGATCCCGGGCTGGTGGGTGGGATGTACCAGAAGCTCCACGGTGTAGCTGGAACGGCAGGGATGTCCCGGCAGGGACGGTAGCTGGAACGGCAGGGATGTCCAGGGGCTGCAGGGCTGCAGCGTAGCAAAAGGAAAGCCACAAAGCAGTGCCGAGGAAAAGCGGCGGCCGTGGGACGGGGCCGGCCCAGCCCCAGCAAGGCAGGAGGAGGCAAGCTCAGAATTTCTGGGCACACGAGCAGATGATGATAGATTTCCTCAGGACCGGACCCGGTGATGGCAGTGAAAACTCTTCCAGCAGCAAGAGCGGCCTGACCGTCCTCTCTCCGATGCTGAGAGCAAAAAGTGCCCGGCTGCCCCCAGCACTGTCCTTTTTCTGCCCCAAAACTCGCGTTATCTCCCCCCTCCGAGAGAAACATCCAGAGACAAAAAGAGGTGTAGCCAGGTGATACAAATCTCCTTTGGCCCCTTTTGTTTCTCTTAAGTACCTATTCAAGAGGAGCAGAAGATGTTCCTCTACCTTAAGTACGCAGTAGTTGTGGAAAAAAAATTCTATAAGGGAAAAAAAAACAAATCTAACCCCCAACAGCTTCACATACCTTTGATAGAAGTTTCAGGGTTTTTCAACTATGAGCAACAAGCAAACAAACAAAATTCCTGCATCCAGTAAGACACTTTGAGTTCTGGTGGAATATTGTTGGCTCACAGGTGGAAATTCTGCATTGTCTTACAGTGTGCCTTGACATGACCTTCCTTTCACAGTGACAAGAGTTCGTGGGGAAAATGTTTCCCTGATTCCCACAACAATTGACAAGTGTAATTAATACTCTACTGATGTTGAAAAGAAAACAAGTATTGATTCAGACATTAACAATCAAGGAGCTCACATAATGTCAAAAAAAGCTTACTTTTACCATGTTGGTATTTAAAAGAAGGAAATGCATTTTTACCACACTTTCTTTTTTTAACAAACTTCTAACATAGGCTTGAGTCCCTTCATTTGGAACCAGTATCAAGTACCAAAGCCCAACAAACTTTAGAAATTTTGTGGCAATATTAGTGGCAAATGGTTTTGGGAATGGCCAGTCAACAGGGAAAGTCAAGTGGGATAGGGTGGTGGGTTGACCATGGCTGCAAGTCAGCCCATCAAGCTGTTATCACTCCCTCCTCAACAGGGCAGAGAGAGGAAAAATTATGATGGGAAAGAACACAGCGGTCAAAAAAAAGGTACTTTAGTAAAGCAAAAGCAAAGGCTGTGTGCAAAGGAAAACAAAAGATTAATCTCTACATCCCATCAACAGGCAATGTACAGCCACTTCCTAGGAAGTAGGATTTCAATAGACCTTGCAGTTGCTTCAGAAGATAAATGTTATAACAACAAATGTTTCCCCCAGTCCTCCCTCTTTCTTTTAGCTTTTAGCACTGAGCAGGCATGACATGGTATGGAATATTCTTTTGACTTGTTTGGAGGAAGGAGCAATACACCACAAACTCTACAGAGGAGTGGATCTGCCAGAATGCTTTAATACATCATGATTTCAATCTCATAATTCAAGAGAAATGCATTTGGAAAGTTCTTCTAATATGGACTGTCACTGAGACAATGGGAGTGTCTAACCCAGGAGCACTATGACTGCAATATTGCCCCTGTAAACAGAACAAGAACTGGTACTAACTTTTAGAGAGATCACCAGTGGAAGCTATGGTTTGTGAATGACAGTAAACCAAGATGCTACAGCCACTGAAAGGGTCCATAATCACAAATGAAGAGACAAGTCCAGCACATTAAAGGACATAGCTGCTGTGCTCAGAACTTATAGGGAAAAGAAGACATAATTACTTGAAACAGTATAGTTCAATATGTGGTGTCTAGAATAATTTCTGCTGGATGGGAAAGACTACATAAAGTTCCAGGGGAAATATGACAAGAAGAATAACAGGTGGAAGACTAGAGAAAATAGTCTCTTGACTAAATGGACTTGAGCTCTATGCGTAAAAAGCAAAAATCAAAACAAAGTAGGTGCAACATAAGATTCTGAGTTTGGATTCTATTTATGTCTGAAGACATTCTGTTCTTTTCAATACATAGTACTTTCTTGGAATGATTAGTAAAATTAATTCTGACCAGTAATAATAGATCTTCAGAACTAAAGGCTGGATATTTGAGTAAAAATGAGCTGCCCTTTACAAAAACATCAAATTTCTAATTGCAGTTTTCATAACTAATAGTATTATAAAAAAAAAAGAAAAGAAAAAAACAAAGCAGAATTAATATAATAAATTTAAATTTTCAGTTTGTTTTTTTAATTGTATTTTGATATTTTTTTTTTCTTTTGGCAAGGTAGAGGAATGGTTTAACAAGTCTGCATTAGATTCTTAGCTTTTTTTTTTCTTTTCACCTTCTTTTCAACTAATTTCATTATGATTTCTATGTAAAACAAATAATTTTCGAAATGTCAACTTCAATCATTTTTTTTAAACTTCATATTGTAAACACATAATTTCTTAAATCAAGATGAAAAGAAAAAAGTCTTCAGTGATTTTCCTAAATTCCAAATATTTCAGTTGGGGTTGGACAAAAATGTTTGTTGTGTAATCCTTCCTATGTGATACAATTCTTTCTAGATGAATGTATCTTATTTTTGCCTATATTAGAATATATGTTTGAGTAAGCTGAATATAGCTAAACTTGATAAAAAAAAAAAGTACTGTGAATAAATCCCCTTGTGTTCTGGTTTGATTCGCAACCGGGCAGAAACACCAGTTTTATGTTGTGGTTTCACGTTCGCCAAATCTCGTTTGCCAAATTGAGTGTCTTTACTGCTGTGAGATGGAATTAGGAGAGAAAAGGCAAAACAGGCCCAACTTAAGTTTGAACAGATAAGTTTTATTAACACACACACTAAAAGAATGAAAGGAAAAAAAAAGAAAAAAAAGAAAAAATTGAAACTTCAAAACCCCTCTTCTTCTCTCAGCAACTGTTCACTTTCCCACAACCAACACAGAGAGACAAACCATGACTTTCAGTCAGTTTCACCATTTAAACATAATCTTTCATCACTTTGGGAGCGCAGTCTCTCCAGTGTCCCATGGAGACATTTGCCACAAAAAAAAAGGGTCTGGTGGCTCCCAGTGTCACAAATCTGCAACCGCCCGGAATCTTGCAGATTGTGCCATCCCACCCATCAGCAGCCTTTCCCACGACTACCCATGGGCCCCTCAGCACATTTGGGGTAACGTTTAAGAATGCCTCCTCTAGTTTACAACAAAGATTCTCTTCTTCTATCTCTGAAATCGTCTCCATCCAAGAGACCTCCTTTTATCCCAGGAGCGGGGGACTCACTATTACAACATTCTCAATGAAATCTCAAGTACAACAGTCCACCATCCTTGACTAGAACCAGCATTCCCCCAAACAGCTTTTACAAAACAGGTCCATTTTCTCCATGGTTTACATCTAGAGAAGTCCAGAAATGTCCACTGCCTCAAATCCCTTCTTCCAAAAAATCACATCAGTTCTTTCACTGACTTTGCATCATGCTGTCGTTCTACGTTTCAAATCATTCTGTCCTTTTCTCTCTCTCAGGGAAAAAAGCTGGAGTTTTGAAAGCTTCATCTTGCTAGGAAAGAGTTAAATCTGCCCAGGTCTGCTCTCTTCCTCAGCTGGCTGCTGCGGCTTATCATTGTCAGTTTTTCAAGGCCGAGCTGGGGGGAGAGCCGAAAGTCGGAGCTCCGAGCGTCCGCGCAGTCAGGAATCATTAAAAATACTTATAAATGCCACCTGCCCACCCTCTAGGTCTCAACAGGGTGGGCCCAGCCCGAACTGGGCTGCTCCCAGGGACTCCCGGGGACCCCCGGACTCCCCTGACGCTGGCTGGCTCGGGGGTTAGGCTGGAAAAGTTCGCTGGATGTTGAGCTGCAGCCTGTCTTTCTGCTTTGCCAGCAGTCCATGTGGGCAGGTGGGAAGAGCACGACCGGTCCCGGGCTGGCCCCCCCGCAGCAGGGGCAGCAGGGCCGGCCGGGCCGCCAGGCCCGGGGGCCACACGGCGGAGCGGGACCGGCCCTGTTACCTGTTCAGCTGCCTGGATGGAAAAAGGGAGGTTCCCTGGGAGTTTCCGATATTTAACCCCTGGAAGTTCACGTAGACGTACTCTGTAACTTCCTGAAAACTCACTTCCTGCTCAAACCACGACACCTTGTTAAATAATTAATGCTAAAAAATAGTCTGTTTTATTTGTATACTTTCAGTGCTTAGTGATTGGATGTTGCATTCTGGATCAAGTAAGTAATATTTGTAATACCTTTGCAAAAAGAAAGACATTAATATTAGTTAATTTTTCCTTAGGCATTAGTTGTTTAATATCAATAACTTAGGGAGAATCTTAGGGGATAACACACCTATTTTTTCTCCATGTTTATATATAGATTTGGAATTATCAGTATGGTTCATGACAACTTTTTGAAGAAGCATTTTGCAATGTCAAAGACATTTCTTAGAAAGTAGATTATGTATGAAGACCAGTGTTGACTTGAGTGGGAGAAATGTGTGAATGTGTGCAGGTATTTTAGGATTTTTCCATAGGTTTTTCAGTATCTAGTATTTGAAAGGCTTCAGATTAACTGATTTTTTAATAGCCTGACCAACTCTTAAAATAAGGCTACTAAACCAAATGTTTCATTTTTCAGTGTCTGGATTTCAGTCTTTGGAATCAGGAGGATTTGTTTCTATTTGCTTTTGGTCTGTAAAACTATATTCTCAGTGACAAGGATATCACAAAGGTAATATTTTCCTCTGATGTAAAGGAACAGTATCTATACATGTTTTAATATGTTTTGAGACAGACTATAGGAGAGCAAATTGATTTTCTGATGTGCTTGTTATTCTCAAGACTCCTGAAATGATGCAAAGTGAGGAAAGATAATAATTGCGTTTATTAAGTCAGGCTTTGGTACATTAGATTTTCTCAGATAATTAGTGCAGTTTTAAAAATAAAACGAAGGAAATAGTTCCCACTAAGCATCCAAAGGGTATATTATCTACTGACTTAAAATAGCTCTAGAGAACCTTCTACTATGTGAATTCATTATTGTTTTTAATATAATTTGATGTCTGATTTCATGTTCACTTCTCTTATGCTGATTTAGGTTATTTTTCTCATTAAGTATGTTTTGGTCAATTTAACTATTAATTGATTTGTAAATACATGGTAAAATAGTTAATAGTTAAGTTTTTTCATTGATGCTTTTTGAAAAAGCTCTGCTACTGCTCACTTTCTTTTCCTGTCGGGAAGAATGGTATCTTTGAAATGCATCACTTTAATTCAGTTGTGCTAGGCTTTAAAAGTATGATACTTCTTGTCCATCATAAAATATCCTTTGTATTGGGTCTGGCTGAGATGAAGCTTACTTTCCCATAACATCCCTGCACTGTTGGGAGGTGACGAGTAGGAGAGAGAGCTTCCACCCCTCCCCTCTGTAAATCATATATTTAAGAATTATAATTAAAATCCATATTCACCATACAACCTTCACTCGCATCAACAAAATCAACTAACCAAAACAACAGAAAAATTCCCTCCACAAAGAACAAATGACACCGCCCCAACACCAAATGGAAGCGTATAATTTAAACAAAATCTACCTGTTGTCCCTTCACCACAAATACAACAAAAATTCTCCATAATCATTCCACTCTAACATTGTTCAGTACTTGTCTTGCCCACTACCTCCCATCATAACTATACTTATCTCGAAGTCTTCATGATTTCCCAGGTTTTGGCACCAAAAACTGTGGTGGGTTGACCCTGGCTGGATGCCAGGCACCCATCAAAGCCTCTCTCTCACTGCCCTCTTCAGCTGGACAGGGGAGAGAAAATGTAACAAAGGGTTCATGAGTTGAAACAATGACCAGGAGAGATCACTCACCAAATACTGTCACAGGCAAATCAGACTTGAATTAGAGACATTAATTGAATTTATTACTAACAAAACCAGAGCAAGATAATGAGAAGTAAAATCTTAAAAACATCATCCCCCCACCTCTCCCCACAGTACAACAGGGAGACAGGATGTGGGAGTTACGGTCAGTTCATCACACATTGTTTCTGCTGCTGCTCATGGACAGGAATTCTTCCCTTGCTCCAATATGAGGTCCCTCCCATAGGAGACAGTTCTCCAAGAACTTCTCCAATGTGAGTCCATCACACAGGCAACTGTTGCCATATGGATCATTCTTCCATGAGATGCTGTCTTCAAGGAAAGGCTGCTCAAGTGTGGGTCTTCCAGACGGTCACAAGTCCTACCAGGAAACCTGCTCCAGTGTGGGCTCTTCCCTCCATGGATCTGCTGGTCTCTGCTAGGATCCTGCTCCAGCATGGGCTCCCCATGGGTTCAAAGCCTACTCTCAGACATCCATCTGCTCCAGGGTGGGTCTTCCTCATGGGCTGCGGGTGGATCTGCATCCCCATGGGCCTCCATGGGCTGCAGGGGCACAGCTGCCTCACCATGGTCTGCACCATGGGCTGCAGGGGAATCTCAGCTCCAGCATCTGGAGCACCTCCTCCCCTTCCTTCTGCACTGACCTCGCTGTGTGCAGGGCTGTTCCTCTCACATAATCTCACGTCCCTCTTCTCTGAGAACAATTACATGTGCACAATATTTTTTTCTCCCTTCTTCAATATGTTATCACAGAGGCATTTACAACCATTTCTGATTGTCTAGTCTTGGCCCCCTACAGATCTGTCCTGGAGCTGGCTGGCATTGGCTGTGCTGGACATGGGGGAAGCTTCTGTCAGCTTCTGTGAGAAGCGATCCTTGTAGTCCTCCCCACTACCAAAACCTGCCCATGCAAACCCAATAAATACCCCCTCATTCTTTATTTTTTTTTTTTTTTTCCCACATGAGCACTCCTCTGAACCTGTATTCTCTCCTTACAGTACACTATCATCATCTTAGCAGCAAATGTGTATATTTGCAGTATAAATAAGAAATTATTTGAAGCAGTAAAGGAAAACAAATTATTGTGTTCCCAACGATTTTAGTTTATCAAATCCCAATGAAGATTAGAGGAATTCATGCTCTTCCCACTTACAAAAAGACCAAGCACAAAAACAACACCCCCCCACCCCCTTCTTTATAAAGCTGGGAATAACTGCAGTTAGCTTTCAGTATTACCGTCCTGTAAACAGAAAAAATATAGGACAATGTCATACAATCAGCAATGAGAAGGTGTCTGGCACCTACACAGGTCCTCATAAATATTATTACAGCCCACTACAGATACTTATATTTTCTTGCTCTCAGAAAAAAAAACCACAAACAAACCAAAATACCCCAAACCAAAACTAAACAAACAAACAAACAAACAAACAAACAAACACAAAAAACCAAAATCGAACTCATGAACTATATTGATAATACTTGATTGGATGAAACAGTAATAAAAAAATACAGCAGAACAAAGGGAAGAGTATCTTAAACAATCCATTCAAAGCCTACATGAAGGTTGAACCTCCTACAAATGCAAGGAATAATGGTTTTCTGAATTTAAAAAGATTAGATATTTTAGTTTCTTTAATCAGAATGTAGCTGTTTTATTCTACACTATTCTGGGGAAGTACAAGAGAATTAATTTTAATAATTTTTGAAGATATGGGTTCAGAAATGCCAGAAGAAGATTGGTGTTTATTGAGCAATAATTTGGAAAGAAGAGTAAAGAAAGGGGTGAGAACAGACAATCCAGTTGATGATTGTTATTTTTTTCCTATGGGATTACGCAGTCTTATCTCACAGTTCCTTCAGTGGATGTTAAGGATATTCTGCAGTTTTTTCAGTTCCCTGTTCATTGACTCAAAAGCAGGAAAATATTCTTCTTCCGTCTTTTTTCCCACCCAAGTATTAAAAATCAAACTCAATCAGTTCTGAATAGTCATTAAAATACATTTTCAGTAGTGCACAAAGTTTTGGCAGATAAGAAAGTATATAATACCAAATCCATTTCAAATGTTCAAGCATTTTTTAAAGATGTATTAAAGGAAGATGGAGCACAGCTTTTTGAACCACAATGATATTGTACCAGCCAAGGAAACAAATGGAAAAAAAAATTAATGCTAGTACACTTTCAAGCTTCACAGAACAAACTCTCAAGATAACACAGTATAATCAATAATGAAAAAGGTCTAAACTGCAATTCGGTCTTCTATAAAAATGGAACTTTTCCTAGTTGCAGTCTTCAACTTAATTGAAGTATTATTGAAGAATTCCTTTCCAAAGGGAGCTGTTATCCCTATGAAATGAAAACATTTATGAGGAACAGCTTGATGACAGAATGGTTTCTTCCTTTGTAATGATAATTATTCTTCTAAAGAAGACACAAATAGAAAATGGGTTGTATCCAGTTTCAGGCACAAAACATGTAAAATAAGACTTTCAGATGAACAAATATTTTCATCAAATATGCTAAGACTGCATATTTTAATTACAGATCATTACCTTTCTGGAGTCAAACCCAAAAAGGTGCTAAAAGATATTAAAAAGTAGACGTTTTTGAACATAACTTTGCCTATACAGATTTGTGAATTTCAACCACATGACTGTGTAAATCCAGGTGCAGTTTTGATATATTTTCACTAAATATATCAATGTTAGTACACAACTTGAAATAGATGACTTTTAGATGTCATTTTAATGGAAAAAAAACCAATCAAACCCAAACCTGCTGTGCATGTGTGTATTTCCTTCTGAAAAGTTCTCACTGTGGTTGCATCTTATCATTGCACGAAGAACTTACTTTAGCACATACTTAGTTATATGATGATTTAAGCATTATTTAAGCCAGGAGTCTGAAGTCTAGCACATACTCTAATGCTTTAATTTCAAGACTATTTTTTATTTACAACACTGCTGTTGACATAAGTCCAAAAATGGGGAAGCAGATTGTAATTAATTTTTTCTTATTGTACATTTTTTAAAAATCTGTATAGTCTTTACAGCTTTTATAGTGTCAACAACAGTAGTGTAAGAATTACTGTAACTCCATCCAGATCTAAAAGCTTCTCTGTTTGGTCTCATGCTATCTGATTCAAGAGATTAACATTAGTCATAGAATGGATTTGGTTGGAAGGGATCATAAATTTCATCCAGTTCCAACCCCTCTGCCATGGGCAGGGACATCTTTCACTAGATCAGGTTGCTGAGAGACCCATCCAACCCAGCCTTATGTCACCAGTGACAAAGTAAGAGAACAATCTGTCTATTCCATCTATTTCAAAATATGACCTAAAGAAAGACAAACAAAACCCCAGCCACCCCCAAACCAACAACAACAACAACAAAAGAGCAGTTCTTGAGATGATGTTCACATGACCTTATATAGGTGTTAAAAAAGAGTTCTGTTTTTCTGCTGCAGCACCATAGTTCAACTCCCATCACTCAGAGAAGTGAGGAAAATTTCCACATCCCAGATAAAAGAATACATAATTTTTTTTTTCTTAATACTGCTTCTGAAGATTTTGGTAAACGAGAATTTCAAAGATCTTTTGGGAATACCTGGAACATATCTAAATTCCACTCTTGGGCCATCAAGGACAATCATGACACCCTTCTCATGAATTCATATATCACTTGCAGTCTTCAAAAGGACAGCTGCTCTTACAGGAATAAATAAGCCAACATTGCACCTATCAAAACCCAAATGAAGTATGTTAAAATCAAACTGTTGTAATGGCACACATGGATTAGAATGCAGGCTTAAACTATTAAACTGTTAAAGAATAAATTAAAAATAATAGTGAATGAAGGAAAGTCCTTCTCCCTTTCACTTTTGATTAAAAATGCAAATTTCTTTTCTTATTCTCTTCCCTGTTTCACTGGGAGTGGGTGAGGGAGGAGTCAGTAAGTAAGCAGTAGTGTGGTACTTAGATGCTGGCTGTGGTTTAACCACAATAGCTCCCCATAAAAGATGTTTCTTGAGGTCAAAGATCTCATTACTTGCAAGGCAGAACATCCACATTGCCTTGTTTACACTGGTTTATATCAGCCCGTGAAGATCTTTGGTAGGCTGTGAGGAAAGTAATCACCTTGAATAGACAAAACCAAAACCAAAACCAAAACCACCACCACCACCACCACCAGCACCAACAACAACAACAACAAAAGTTTCGTCTCTTTTAGAAGTTGTTTCCTTTTTGCTGATGCATTCTGTGATAAATGAGGATACAGTCATTCACTCTGAACCAGCTATGGCCATCAACACCCTTAAGACAGAGCACAGATAAATGATTTATGATGAGTACTGACCAGTTCCAAATAAATTACTGAAACTGGAAAAATCTCCGTGTGCAATTTCTCAGCACAGAATGGTGTTATAGTGGAAAAAAATAAAAAGAAAGGAAAGGATTAGAAAAAAATATGTAAATTAAATTTGGTAATATTTCAAAATATTTAATTTTCTCAAAAATAATAATTAAAAATACTCTAGGCAACCTCAGAAGTGCACCAATTTAATNTATTACTATTATTATTATTTTATTTCTTAATGAGGTTTGGTAAGGATGTATGGTAACTACAGGCATAAATGGACTATTTTTTCCTCTACGTTGAAATTCTTTAAGCTTATTCATACTATTAGAAAATATTTCACAACTGTCTTTGCTTACCACTGTCTCTGTTATATAATTTTCTTTCAT
>VYZR01040120.1:0-24276 GCA_013400675.1 Oxylabes madagascariensis | reverse complement strand
TCCTTCCTCAGAGGGTTGATGGCAATGACATTCCAGTTGCAGCTACTGCACTGAGAGAGCAATGCCACTTGTTTCCAAGCTCCACAGACAAGGACACAAAGATGATACTGGAATGATGACACTGTACTTCAGGCTGCTTAAAAAAAAATTAAATTAAAATTGATCCCTTATAGTTTCCTTTGTGTAATATGCTGGGAGACCAATAGTGGCAGGAAGCTCTGCCAGTTTTCCAGCCTGCCTGCAAGAGGGGCATGTGGTTGTATGTGTGAGCAGATCTATTTGTCAGCCTCAGACATCCATAAAATGTTTTTTCCATCTTTCTGGCGTGAATGATTGTTGCTTTGACTGCTGGCAGACTTAGAGTTCAGGATTATCATGCCCTTATCTCTTTTTCCAGAGCCTTATCTGCCTATAACAGATACACTACAGTAGCTCCTTGAATGATTAAGTCTTCTATTGCTAACATGTTAAAAGCTGGCTTCAGGGGAAGCAGGCCTTTTAATAAAGATGTTCACTGTTTTACTTTTGGTTGGGCATTTTACAGAAAACTTGCTTTTTGAAACAAATGCATTCTTATTTTTAACATATAAAGCAATTATTTAATGTTGGTTTTGGCTAGATGAAGTACTCCACTGGGTAAGACTGTTTAGTACTTATATCTATGTATGTAAAGCAAATTTACCATTATCTAGTGTGCTGTGTGGACTGGAACACATTTGTGAGATAGGGGAAAGAGGAAGCACAGCAAAAAGACACACGTGGATTTGTGCAGAATCCCCATACAGTCAGGGGTAATGAACTTCACTCAAATACTGCCAGAACTTCCTCTGGCTGCTCCTCAGCAGCTGTTCTGCATCATTTGTGTGGCTCTGTACCAGACAAACCCAGCTCAGCTCTCTCTGTGTCCACACCATCCTTAAACCATAATCAAGAGTTTACTGCAGTAGCATCCCTTGGTGTTCTGGGATGTTTAAGTGCAGCATTCAGCAAGGAGTGATGATTCTTTTTCTTCTCTCCATCCATCAGGAGCTGGTCAGACTCACGATTGAAAAGCAGGAGCATCCCTCTCCCACAAGCCCAGTTAAACCCAGTTTACCAGCATGTAAATCTGACAGGTGGGTCACTGATTTCTTCTGTGGACAGGACTGATATAGAAGGGACAAATTCTGACTGCTGACAGTTGAGTTAAATCATTCAGCTGTTCTTCACAGAGGGTGGTGTAGTGTTCTTTATGTAGCCCCCCATGCATTTCAGTAGGATCACAAAAAAAAAAAAGAGAATAAAAGAGAATATGCTGTGATAGGAAAGACACCAAAATCTGGCCGTGAAACATCCCTTTGTGTCACAAGCACACTGAGCTCTGCATATACATGGAATTCCACCTGCAGATGCAAATTCTGCCTTCTGCTCTGGGTGTCTGTCTGATAGCACATGATTTAAAATAGTTTTGAATCTGTCAGCAGGCTGTGTTCCAGCTGTGGTTTATAATCCACAATCTGTGTTTTGCATGTTGCAGCCCCTCAGAACTTCCCCTTACCGACCGAGAAATGGAGATCCTCAACAAAACAACTAACATGACTCAATCCAACGAGCTGCTGACTGACTCCATGGATGAAGAAGTTGCACCTCCTAAACCCCCTCTGCCCAGCATTCGTGTGGCAGAGAACAGGTAATACTGCCCAGCCAGCTGACTGAAGAACACCAGTGCCTCTTACCAGCCTGTTGGTTTTTAAACAATCTTGCAAAATGTGCACCAGAGAGGAGGGTTAGTGTTGCTTTTGAATTTCCAGTCCTCCAGAGAAATTCTTCCCTGCTCCTGGACTCTGCTTTGTGTTCTGTCTCTCTTATTATTTTTTTGTCTTTTCCTTTCCTCAATTTTATGTGAGGATAGTGCCGTGCCCTGACACCCAGACATCACATAAATCCATAATAATCTTACATAAAACTGTGTGAATTCCACACTGTACAAGTGTCTTGGGCTGCTGTATCCAATGGGAAATGCTCCTTTAACCTCAGGGGGCAGTTAGCAATCTGTCCTGCACAGCCAAGTTGTTGGGCTTTGCCTGTCAGCTTAAGAGTGAAAGCCAAGAGTGTGTGAAGAAAACTTGATTGTTCTTAGCCCATTCTATGAGAAACCACATTAAAATTTCTGTGTTCTATTTTGAGGAGGAAGAGAAAACCCCGAATGTGCAGGTTTTTGTATGTGTGTGTTGTTTTTCTTCTCTAGTGCTGCTGTGAAAAAATACGTGTTAATTTAAAAATGTTACATCGAGGGCTGCGGCTGACAAAAAGAACCTGATTTCTGTGTATTTTATGAATTCTCAAAGGTTTTATAAGAACTTCCTGATATGTTCCAAGAACAGACTACGTGTGCTCTTGGGAACTTCTCAGGCTTGATGACTACCAGAATTATGTGTCATTAGAAGCAAAAAACTAAAAGTCAAAGGGTTGAACTCTCACAAGTTACTGCAAATGTGTGGGTCTGACACAAAACATGGGGTCCTCACAGTGCACGTGGTGAGAGCAGCTCTGACCCTTTTGCTCCCTGAAGTTCACCAAGAAAGCAAAGGCCTAAAAAGAGACTGCCTGTTCTGTAAATTTGTGAAATTTTTGATCATTTTTCAGACCTGGAAGGTTTGAGGAGGGGGAGGGACTTCTGTGAATGGAAACAGTATTTGGGTCAACCAAAACATTCAATTTGGATTTTTGCTGCTTTTATTAAGAAATAATTTCCATGCTAATTAGCACCATTAAAAATACTTTTTAGAACAGCATTTGTTTCTGTTTGAGAAATACCAACCTTGAAAAATAAATCACTTAACAGGATCTTACCTGTGAGAGGTTCTTAAATCGGTATTTTTAGTGGATACATTTTGCTGAATAGCTCCTGGCTGACAAAAGCTTTCTGGAAAACAACTTGTGAAGCCTCTGAAAATCTTTTTTTCTGGAAGAGTGATGGAAGCATCAATTCCTGTTGTGTCTTGCAGCCCTCCACCAGCATTGCCCCCTAAAAAACGTCAGTCAGCACCTTCCCCAACCCGAGTGGCTGTTGTGGCCCCCATGAGCCGAGCTACCAGTGGGTCCAGTTTACCTGTTGGGATCAACAGACAGGTAATGGCATAATAACTCGTTTGTGAAAGCCAAGGGAAACGTGCTGTGAGCTGGAGGAAAAGCTCACTTTGTGACCTGCAGCCACACAGATCCCTGCACGTCCCTGCTCGTCCCAAACAGCCCAGCACTGGGAGTGGCAGTGGCAGGAGCAGCACTGTCATAAATAATGTGAACAGCTTAATTTTGGTTTTTTTACGGTGTAGTTGTGTTTAATTAACAAATTGCTACAAACTTTGTTGCCTTGAGCGGTAGCGGAGTGTGAGGTTGGGAGTGGCTGTGTGTTGCCATGTCCAATACATCAGGGGACAGCAGCTGGCTGAGCTCCCTGAGATCTCACCAGGGTTTACTCACAGGCCAGGGGAACACGTGGCTGAGTGAGATCAGAAGTCTGTCTTCATCTAGTCACAATTTAAAACATCTTTTAACTCAAGCAGTAGTTGGACCTACTCTTCCTTCTGCTGCCGGTGCTTTGGGGAAATTTTTCTGGTAGAAAAATGGGGAAGTTGTGTGTGTGTTATTCACATTCCCTTTCTTATGCTTGTCTGGGTTTTATGAGGTTGTAAATGCTGGGTTTGCGTTACCCGTTCAGGAACTTACTAGCTGAGCAGTAAGGACCTGAATCATATCAAATTTCACAAAAATCAAATCTTGTCCTCATCCCCAAAGCCTCAGCTCTGGCTTAGGAAGCCTCTACAGTCACTTGGCTGACTCAGATGAAGTTGTGGCCACTCTTCAGTTAAAATTACAGTCACACTAAGGTTGTTCTGACGGAGTGGGAATAGTTGAGGGGTTCACTTGCAGGTTAATAAGTTTGAGGTAATTTCTGAAATGGGACTATAGGCATAGAAAGTTGTATCTCACTGAGTTTATTTTCCCTTTGCATGCACCTGAGGTAACCAAGAATTTACTAAAGCCCCAGGTATGTCATGAGAAATCTTGCAGTGTCATTCCCTTATCTCAGCGTCATGACAAGCAGTCATCAGACACACGTAGCTGTGAAGAGCTTGGTCATCTTCTCAGCATCTGTAAAGTCCAGTGTGGGCCACAGCAACCCCTGCATGAAATCAAGAGCACACAGAGCTGCTTGGCATGGGCTGCTTACCAGATCAGAGGGTTTCTGTGTTCTCCATGAGCTTAGAGAGGGCCAGCAGCTCTGATCCTCTCCTGTGAGGTCTTTGCTCCTCGAGCTGCATCTTCCTCACTAGTGAGCTGCCAACAATGATGGTGATTTTATTTTTTTTTTATTTTTTTCTCCTGAAGGATTTTGATGTTGAGTGCTATGCCCAGAGGAGGTTGTCAGGTGGAAGCCACTCCTATGGGGGGGAGTCTCCTCGCCTCTCTCCGTGCAGCAGCATCGGCAAACTGAGCAAGTCTGACGAGCAGCTCTCCTCTCTGGACCGCGACAGCGGCCAGTGCTCCCGCAACACAAGCTGTGAAACCCTGGGTAAGAGGGGCTGCGGGGGCCCTGCCCAACACAAGCTGTGAAACCCTGGGTAAGAGGGGCTGCTGGGGCCCTGTCCCTCCTGTTTGGGGGCTGAGATGCACAAGTTGATGTAGTAAATGCACTGAGCTTGCAGCTGCTGTCTCCGGGTTGCTGCAGGCAGTTCAGTGCAGAGCTGTTCTGTCAGAGAGGAAAAAGCCCCAGGGAATGTATTTCCCTTGCTGTAGGTGATGGTTCTCAAACTCACTTCAGCTCTCTGGTGGAATGTTTTCTTCATTTCACCTCTGTCTGCAGAAATGACAGTCCTGGTAGATTCAGTGTTGTTTCTACATGCTAGGAAAGAAAATACAAATATAAATATAATACAAATTATGTCTGTAGTCACTGAATTTTCATTATTTGTTTGCTAGTGTATAGAATTAATTATGAGTTATATGAAGTCTGAGTGTTACAGAAGGTGTAAAATTATGGTCCCACCTGCAAGGAAGTTCCACTCTGATTAAAATGAACTGATTAATTAACTGATAGAATGGGAGGGACAGAACTGAGAAGGGCTAAACAGTATAAGAAAGAAACTAATACATCGTTCTCTGTTCTGCCAGATCAATCGGATCACTATGATCCAGACTACGAATTCCTGCAGCAGGACCTCTCCAACGCTGATCAGATACCTCAGCAGGGGTCAACTGTCCTCAGCCCATTGCCAGAGTCCTTGGGTGAGTCTGGCTCCCCTTTCCATGGACACACCTTCCAGCTCCCGCAGGGCACCTCTCCTCCGCTGGAATTCCACAGCCTGTCGGGAGCAGCGCAACCCACAGAGACTCCCCCAGCTTTACCAGAGAAGAAGAGGAGGAGTGCAGCCTCCCAGACCTCGGATAACTCGGGCTGCAGGGTGTCCTACGAGAGGCACCCTTCCCAGTACGACAACATCTCCGAGGATGACCTGCAGAACGCCGTGGTTGTCCCGTCAATGCCCTTCACGCCCTTTGCTGCTGTTCTGCCTTTCCAGCAGGGAAACTCCTCAGCACCCGTGGAATTCATTGCTGATTTTGCTGCTCCCGATTCGAACAGTGACCCAGAAAAGCCGCCGCCTCTGCCGGAGAAGAAAAGCAAACACAGTAAGCAAGTTCCTGTGTTTGGGTTTTGCTTTTACCTTGCGGTTGTCGTGCTTCTGATCATCGCTAAGTAGTGGTGGTCATGGTAGTAGTGCTCTTACTTGAGTGTGTCAAAAGCAGTTGGTCAGTATCAAAGACATGGAGGGGGAATGTCAATGCTGTGGTGGGCAGGGAGTGACTCCTGGGGCCAGGATCAATCCAGGCCCAAGGGATCTGGGATCACACAGCATCTTCATTATTGTAGTGGGACCATGTTACATCTCTGTTTACTTGAATGTGACTCTCTGAGGCACTCTGTCTTGCAGATCTTTCTGGTTTATTCTCCCTTTTTAAGTCCATTCCTTCCCCCCTTCCCCAATTTTGTTTTCCCACTGCAGAGAAGAGTTGGGTCCTCTCCAAGAGCTCGGAGAAAGGACTGCTTTTCTGTCCAAAACCCAGCCTTGCCAGAGCAGTTACTTGGCAATAGGAGCACAGTCACCCACATAGCTGTGCAAGACAACACTATTAACTGGAGTCCAGTACTGCTGTTTTGCTGCAGGATCTCATTTCCTTTGGATGCCTGAGAATTTCCCACATCATTAAAACAAGCAGCCTCTAAAAGCAAAGGCTCCTGTCCCCAGCCAGACTCCTGGCACACCAGGGCTGACCACATCTCAAGCTCACAACCTTCTTCTGATTTCCTTAATGTTCATGGCTGAAAAATGTCAAACCTCTTGCCAAACAGGCAGCCACAGTGCTCTGCCAGGGAAGGCTGTGGACTACACAGTGAGATCCAGCAGATACTGGTTTACTGGTCCCTGGCTGGCTTTGCCGCTGTGTGTTGCATGAGGAGGTAATGTATACAAGATCTGGAGGAAGAACATTACGTTGCATGGCTGGCAGCCCAAGAGAAGAGCTGATTTCAAAGAGCTGAGTTGGCCTTCTGGCTCCTTTTTGCAATTTATAGACTTCTCACTGAGATTAATTTTTGCCCAGAGAGATTGTGGACTCCCTGTCCCTGGAGGTGTTCCAGGACAGGGTGGATGGGACTCTGAGCAACCTGGCCTAGTGGAAGGTGTCCCTGTCCATGGTAGAGGGATTGAAACTGGATTTTTTAAGGACCCAAACCAGTCTAAGATGCTGTAATTCTATGGATAAGGTGGAAGTAAGAGGGATGTATGGTGTCAGGGTGTATTCTCTCCATTCCTGTGTAGGCACTTCTTTAAAAATTTGCCTTGTCTAAAAGCATTTCCATTATTCCTATGTGACCAGTCCACATGAGTAACCCTCAGAGATTTTACCCAGAGCACAAGGCTTGACCCACCTGAAAGTGAGGGTCATCCAAGTGTCCCCATATGCAGGAAATCTCTTTTGTTCCTCTTTGGTAATCAAGCAGTTAAAGACGCTAAAATCAGCTTAAAAAGAGGCTGAGATGGTTGGTTGTGGACAGCAGAAAGGAAGTAAAAGGGCACAGCCAAAGGTGGTTGTTACAGCTTGTGCTGTTCTAAATCCTCTCTTGCATTATGAGCTGGCAGGGGCTGTGATACAGAGCACATTACTGCAGGACCAGATCCTTGTGGATCTGCTGTTAGTGATGAGGGATGGCTGTTACAGCACTCAGGCTGGGATGGATGCAGGGAAATGCAGCTCTCTGCACGTAGGCAGCTCCAGTGGAGGGGAGATTCCTGGGTGGATCTTGGGTAAGAGGCAGTCTGACGTGAAAGAGAGATCTGAGCTGTTTGCTTGTGTCTTTAAGTCCCGTGTCTTTGTTTTCTGGTATCACACAAGATGCCAAAGAGTTACTTGAAAACAAGTTTAAAAGCAATCTGCATTATTGCCTGAGCACAACTTTAACCTCAGTACCAAGGCCTTGTGTGAATTTTCTTTGATGTTGGATTAGAGTTAATTGTAATCTGGCACTATCAGAAATTTGGGGGGTATTGATCAGACTGCATTGTTAAGAGAGGTAGGAGCTATTACCTAATGTGTTGTCAACTCTGATGATTTGATAAAGTATCCTTGCTGCAAAACTTGTTGGTTGTAGTCCTGGGGCTGATACCTGACTGCTGCAAATTTTTTAGTTGCATTCACTGAGAACTTGTTTTACACAGTTTTTGTTCCACAGTATATCACACCACAGATTTGTTCATGGTTTTGTTTGTGGTTTTACTTTTATTTTCAGCATTTAAAAGGCCAGTCAAACATTACTCAGGCTCTGTGGTGACACCCAGGATATTTTGTGCCCAGAGGCTGATGCGTGTAGAGATTCTTGTGTAATCACACAGGGCTGCTTCCACAACCTCAGCAAGCTCCTGGGATGTGGAGGAGATGCATGGATTTGTTAAAAAGATGCAGAGCTCACACAGAGGGGCCTTGGTTGCAGTGCCTTTGTTGTGGGTGATCTTTTGGTAGCTTGCATTAAGTGTTGCAGCAGAGACACTGGTGGTCTTTTTATTGGTAATATACAGAAGATCTGCTTGAGTTAACCTTGTGTATTGCTGTGAGCTGTGCTCAGAGGGACCTCCAAGAGTTGACTTCTGTATAATTTAAACAGAGGAGTGATAGGGCTTTTAGTCTGGCATGAGTTATGGTTATTTTACTGTGCTGTAAGAGCACATGTTACTGTGCTAAGGGCAAATTACTCCAGACTTCTGCTTGATCCCCAGCATCGTGCTCCTGCTGAACAAGACAGACACGGAACAGCTTCTGCCATTAAGAGGCCAGAGTCAGAAATAACAAGATCCTTTCCCCAAACAGCTTGGAAACTACTGGTGAGGCACTTATTCATGTTTCCCTCCTTGTCAGTGGGAACAAAACTCAGCCTGGTGCCCAGTGAGCAGCTGGTATTTAACTGCAGGAACCACGCTGGGGGCAGGCTGGGCTTAGCCAGCGGATAATGCGAGCTCTGTGAGGAACAGCTCTCCTCCCAGAGGTGACAGCAACGACTGCCTCATTGACCTTGACTCCTCCAGTGAGTTGCTGTGTGGTATAGCTTAAGAATGTCCATTATTTTGGCTCTTGCCCATGCACACAAATCTGTTGTGCCTGTGTGCAGCTTCCAGCAGCACCAGGGTTGGGCTGGGCTGTCAGTGAGCTCTCCAAGGGGTTTCTGGTGTGCCTCACCTTATTGCAGGTGTGCCTTAGTGCTGATCATCTCCTAATAACCCCCTTAGACTCCAACAACCACTGGTCCTCTCCTGCAGCTGTGTTGCTGCCAGGAGAGCTGGCCCCTGGGAGAGCAGTACCTGTGACTTCTGCCATATGGGCAGAGCTGGTGTGTGCTGGAAATCCCTGAGCAGCTTGAGCTCCTTCAGAAATGACAGCCAAGGCACTGCAAGCAGATTGCTGGGAAGGTGTTCTAGCCTCAGTCTGAGATTTCATGGTTTTTTAGATTTCACATGTTTTCTGTCTGGGTTAAGAGCTGACATAAACTGGGCATGTGGTGGGAGAGGTTTCTCTCTCACGCCTCCCTTCTCTCCTGGGGTGCTGCCTTGAGACTGTCACTCCACCCCAGCTGCTCACTGGGGAGTTGCAGCCCCCATCCCTCCCTCTGCACAGTTGCTGCAGGGCGTGCAGCCTGAACCGAGCTGCTGATGTAATTTCCCATCTGCTTTTAAATTTCTGCCTTGTTAAAAAACCACAGCGGAGAGGGGGAGAGAAGACCCTTTGCAAACAGGAGTCATGGGAGTGCTCTTGCTCTCTGACTCTCCTGTTCAAGATTGGCAGGATTTTAATGATGCCTGTTTTGATTTGCACTCTGCAGTGCCAGGTTTCTATTTCACCATCCCAACTGTTCTTCTCTTTGCCTGAAAACAAAGATGACAAAGTAGAGGCAGAGATGTGCTCACCTGCCCAGGACTAGTTGTAACAAGGCAGGCAAGGGAGCTGCCACGACGATGGGATGCATTAGCCCCATAAAGAGCTGAGATAAAAGAGCTCTTCATTATTCCCTTGCAGATTGAGTTAAGGCTCCCGACAGCATTCAGGCTCACTGCCCTGAGTTACAGTGATTTAATTTTACACGAGTGTCTAATGTGATGCCCTTTTCACCAACACTTCCAAGCTGTGGTGTCATTCCAGTGCTTGGTGCCGTTCCAGGAGCTCACAGCGATCGATCCCCAGTGGTGTCTGCAGATCTGGGTGTTCAGTGAAGCTCTGCTTCTGTAGGTGACTCAACATGAAGGGTTGGTCTGGATTCAGCAGTGTTTGCTGCATTATGCCAGCACTGCCAGGCCTGCCTCCTTGGCTTTTGTCCTGCTCAGCTGATGAGCTCTCAAAATGTGGTCTTTCCCTCAAGCTCTTGTCCTCTACACTTCTGCAAGGACTCTGATCCTTAGTTCAGTTTTGCTGCTAGAGAAATACCTTTCATAAGCCTTCTTTAGATCTCGTCCCTTGAAGTTGTTGTGTGATACCAGGGCATTTTCCAGGGCACAGGAGCACCTTGGCCAGCTGAATCACTGATACTTGAAAAGAGTATGTTAGTAATTCTGTATTTCTTACACCTTCACTGTGATTCCAAATAAGACAGTATTTTCAGAACATGCTTCTTTTCACTGTGAGGTGGTGCTGGGAGGGAGCAGGGAGTCTGAGGGAGGAAGAGGGGCAAGGCTCAGGTGGCAGGGAGAGCTGGAGGTCAGAATTCCAGCAGCTTTGGCAGAGCTGTGCTGGACTGGCTGTACTGCAGGACATGAACAGGTTGTCCACTGGCAGGATTGTGGGGTCACAGGATGGGATAGCAGGTGTTACCGGCCAGGATTGAAATCCATCAGCTCCATTTCCTGTGCTCCCATTGCCTTGACCTGTTTTTTTTTGGTTTTTTTTGTTTTTTTTCATTACTTCTTTTTTTTTTTTTTCTTTATTCTATTTTTTGGAAGAGGGTTATAATTCTTCAGGGGAAGGGCAGCTGTGTCAGCTCCGTTTCTAAATGGAGTTTAAAATATTAGAGGAAATCTGAAAAAAGATGCCCAGGACAGGTGCAAAGCAACTCCTTCCTGCTGACACATTTGCAGGGCTGCATCCTGTTTAAAAGCTGGCCTGGGCAGGTGAACAGGGGAGTTTGCCTTGCAGCCAGTGTGGGAACCAGCTTCATGATGTGCAAATCCTGCATTGTGCTCCTTGTATTTATAGCTTTCACTGAAGGCTCCACTCCTTTCAGCTGTACAACCCAAATGCCAGCAGAAGCTGAATAATTGCCACCAAATGACCAGATTTACAAAAAGCGACAACTGCTTGTTTATCAGGAGGAAGGGAGGGATGATCACAGTGCCTTGTGCATGACAGAGTGTTTACAAGAAGGCCTTGGTTAGTCCTTCCCATGACACTTAAATACATCTGTTTCTCTTGCTCTCAGGTGTACAGAAGGGAGTTCTTTCTTTGTTTTACATTATTCAGTACACTTCTGAGCCTTAATAATGGGGGTGGGTTTGTAGTAGTCTTTCTATGGCACTGGATGTCATCCTTCCCCTCCAACACTAAAATATTGCAGCATTCTCTGTCAGAGTTGCCTAGGCTGACCTGTGTGGATTTTTTCATAGATTTTGGAAGGAATATTCTACAGATGGAAAGGTCCTCTAGACAAGGCTTGATCCCATTTAACATTTCTATTGAGCCACATCTCACAAAAGTTTGTGAATCAGTTGAATTTGAAAATTGGAGATGGTAAGTTGCTTTAAAAAGGGATGGGAGCAAAGGGTGTTGGATTTGAGCTAAGGAGGTAGGAACACGTGGTCTGTGGCACTTTTAGAAGTAAGTATTTTGTGAGCAAGTATTTTGTACCAGGATTGGCAGTGGCATTTGAAGAGCTGAGGGAGAGGCACAGTCTCACAGGTAGATGTTCTCTGATAACAGTTTTATCAGCTTGCTGGAATGGAGAAACACTCTATGCCTCCTGGTTCTAGAAATCTTGCTGACTGCAGGTATGAGACTTACTGTGGGCACAAGAATTACTACAGATTTATTGCCAAGGTTGCATTGTTACACTCCTAAAAAGCAGACTGACGTTATTCTGGATTTTTTTGTGACTTTGGACATTAGCTGTTGAGGAATATTCTCAGAGTTGCCGTGGATTGTGTGAGGATTTGGGCTAAGCATCAGTAAATGAGACTTCTCAAGTTGCTGTTAGGAGACCTCACTGCTTCCAGAGTATTACCAGCTGTGTTTGTGGCCTGGGATGGTGTTTGCTGTTTGCTGGCTCGTGGGATGGATATTTGGATTTGCAAGGTGGATGGCAACTGTGGGAGCTCCCTGGGAGCTTTCTGAGAACGAGGAGCTGCCTGCTGACCCTCAGCTGGGTTTGCAGAGCAGGACACTGAGTGTGACCCCTCTTTGCCTTGCAGTGGTGGCCTACATGCAGTTTGTGGAGGACTACTCAGAGCCACAGCCGTCCATGTTCTACCAGACCCCTCAGAACGAGCACATCTACCAGAAGAAGAACAAGTACCTCAGGGAAGTCTACGGCATCAATGACTCCTTTATCAGCGTAGACACCTCTCAAGAACTGGCACCTCCTCCTGCTCTGCCACCGAAGCAGAGGCAGCTGGTGAGTGACACCTCAGGGACACCTGGCAGGGCCCCCAGGCTCCAAGGAGCAGCTCTGCTCTTCCTGCTCCTGGCTCTGGCAGGCAGAGGTGGTGGGAGGATGTCTCACTGGTGTTACCACATCAAGCTCCTTGTGAACGTGGTTTTAGGCATTTTGCATCACGTACGTTTTTGCTGCTTTCTAACCCCCCGTTCAGACCGTTCCCCATAAGCTTTGAAAGTCCTAAAATGCCCTAAAAATGAAACGTTCATCTTGCACATGGCAGGGCTGAATCGTTGCCAGGCTTGTGTAACAGCAACTGCTCGGAAGATTTTGACACACTGAACAGCACTATTTCCAAGAGATTGCTGCACTGTTGTTCCCACTGCTGCTTTGAAACTGTTGTCAGAGATGCCACTAATAATAACTGTTTAAACATAATAACTGCTTTTATGTTATTATGCACAGACCTTTGGTATAGCCACTCGTGCATGCTTCCTTCATGTCAGTCCCCTGTGTGATTGAGGATTTTACCTGATTCTCAGTGTTCTTCTGGCCCCCCAGGCTGCCAGCACGGAAAGGCACATCCACATGTGTGTGGGTGGTGGGTTTAACAGCACAGAAAGGGCCATTTTCCACGTGGGGGATGAAATCCTGATCTCACTGATGGCAGCAGCAGTTTTGTTTCCGACCTCAGTGGAGGGTGGGATTTTGTCCCGTTTCCTTTTAAGGGTTTTCCTTTCATTTCTTTTCTCTCTCTTTTTTTTCCCCCCAACTCCAATCTAAGGTATTTTGTTTATATTAATTATTTTATTTGTTCTGTTTAAAAAAAAAAATTCTTTTGTTCTGATGTAGCTCACTTAAATCAGCCATGGCATTAACAAAATGGGAGGAAATGTGGGAACAGAGCCACGGTCTTACCACTGTGAGGGTGACTCTTGCAACACTTCTTCATGTTGTATGTGCTAAAGTTTGACTGTCCCAGAGTGTTACTTTTTAACTCTAATTTTGGGATTTGCATAACCACATTTCTGTTATGCAAGTAGGAGGTCCTAAAAAGATAAAGTGACATTTTTGGCTAAGCTGAACTGAGTAGAATGCATTAATTCTTTGTGGGGACAAGACCTTAAATGCTGGCATCCCATTTGCTTTGCAGGGACAGCAGAGAGCCTACAGGACTCATCTCTGGAGGGTCAGGCAGTTCCCCAGGGTCTGTGGTCCCCATCAGTGTGACCCTTGCACTGTCACTTGTACCTTGCAGTCCCTTGCCTGCCTTCCCCTCCTGGAGGTGACACCACTCCAGTGATGTTTGCAGAGCTGGCTTGGGCTGCACACTCATGATCAGTGTCTGCAAAGCACAGATTTACTGCAGCCATTGTGGAGAAGGGAAATTCTGCTCCTGAATTTGTTGGCTGAAGCAAAGCCTTTCTTTGCTTGCTTTTCATCATTATCAGGGCAGCCATGATGTCACTGCTTTGCCTGCTGGCCATTCTTGTCATTTTACAAGCTGATACCATCAAGGTGTTGCTTGCAGTTCCCCTGAAGCAAAGGTTTCTTCAAGAGCAGCCTCCCACCCTTCATCCCTCTGTTGGGAAAGAGGTTCAAGCAGGTGATGGCTTATTCAACAATCCCCCTAAAAGCCACCAGACTCTTGTTCCTCTGCTCCTGCTGCCCTGGGAGTTTTTGATTTGGCAAATCAAATGGGCATCAGCTACTCTGGCAGCAGCAAGTTTTGCTGGATGGATTCCTCCATAATATAATAATGAGGAATCCTTTCTTGTCAGCTTCAGATCTTAATCAAAAATAAGATTGTATTGTTTACATTGTATGTTTTATTCAGCAAGTCTGGGAAAGCCTGAATATACCTTATCCTCTGTCAGTGTCCTTACCATGGGGGAATTCAGGAGAAATTCCTTGCCAGGATTTGTCACAGTGTAATAGCTGCCTCCTGTGCAAAGGATTATGATCTTGGACTGGCCAGAGGAATGGCAGGATGTCACTGTCACCCATTCTCACAGCAGCACCAGTGAGGATCCACTGGAGAGGCCAAGTTCCTAATCTGCAGGTTGCCAGAAAAGAAGAGTAGTGTGCAAGAATTGTGCGTTAGAGCCAGTTTCTCCTTAGGGCATCTGCCCCCACCCCACGGGGAGAAAAGGGCAGCGAGGAGCAGCTTGTGTGTGCTGGCAGCAGCTGTCCACGGGTGAGCAGGGAGGGGGAGGCAGGAGCTCATTTTTTAAGGGATTTGTGAAACAAAGAAGATTTGAATGGTGATTTTTGCCGTGCCTCTTGAGCTCAAGAAAGGCATATTGGTGTGTCTGGCTGTGATGAAGTGTATGAATAGCTGTTTGTTTAGCCAGCCATTATATGCATTGTTTTACAGTTAGCGTTTCTTGCCCTTTATTCATCGCCTTTTCTGTGCTCTCTTTCTCTGTGTCTTGTGTCTCCTGCTTTCTCCCCCTTCCTCAGCAGGCCTCCTATGCTGCCTCTTCTTTCTCTTCTGTCTCCTACTGTGTCCAGCAACCTAAAGTGCCCTTCACCCCCGAGGACTGCGGTGCCACTCAGGGCCTCACTATGTCAGTCTCTAACTCCTTTCTCAGCCGGCACAGCTCCTTTCCTGTGCACTCGGTGAGTTCTCTCTGCTCTGGAACACGTGGGTATTGTCTTACTGCTGATCACTTGGGTGCAAATCCTGTGCTTGCCCTCTCAGCTGCAGGTGGAGCTTCCTTTGGGGGCTTCTGAACTCCTGTAGTCACCAGCCAGGTGGGAGAAACGGTTTGTAAACCTCACCAAGTGTAAACCTCACCAAGTGTAAACCTCACCAAGTGTAAAGCTCACCAGGTGTAAACCTCACCAAGTGAAGCCAGGGGAGGTGTAGCTTTTTTTGTATTACATGTCCATGTTGACATTTGTGGCAGGGGGCTGAGGAAGGAGAGCTGGCCCCTGTGCCCAGGCACACTCCTGTGACCTCTGTGTGCCCCAGGCTGCACGTTGGAGCTGCAAAGTCTTTTTGTCCCATTGCATAATGCCAGTGATGTGGATGAGTCAATTAAAGGCTGCTGTGTGAGCCTGGCCTTGGGAGAAATAACAAGATGCTGTCCCCAAAATCCATGGATTTAGTCAGGCACGTGGAGCAGGGGCTGCAGCTCCTTAATTTTTTTCTTAGAAAATGGCCTCTGCTAGATCTTCCATCTCATTTTTGCCTGTCTGCTTCCCTTCATGTTTCCATGGTCCCAAGCAAGCTCAGTTTGCTTGTATGATTTGCTGATGGATGAGCAGGCTTTTCTCTCCTCCAGCACTTGGGAGCAGCCTGGGGAGAGAATGGCAGGAGGAGCTGGAAATCATTTAAATCAAAATAGTATTAGAGTACTGCTTAAATCTCTGATCAGCTGCTTAAATTAAATGGTAGTAATAAGAAAGTGTTAATACAATGAAATTAAACTCAACCATGGGATTCCAGCAGCTCGTTTGCATGTAAAACTATGTGGTTATGCTCTGATTGCCATGTGATGACTACTGAGAGTACACTATTTTTTGACAGTGACCTGGATGTTTAGTAAATTAGTCTTCTTCTGGAGAAGAAATTATCAGACAAGACTTGTGAAGATTCAGAAGTGTTCAATTAGTTTAATATTAAATGTTTGAAAACAGTATCCTCCCACTGTGCCACTGTGCCACTGCTATCTTCCCATTTCAGCACTTACTCATTCTTTAAAAATTAGTGATAATCACTGGTCCAAAGAAGAAGAAAGTATTCAAGTGCTTTACAAGTAGAGCTACTTCACAAGCCATGAATGAAAGCTTTTGGCTTCCACTTGTGTGAGAGAGAGCAGTATCACAGCTTTGCTGCACAGATGAAAAGGCTGAGGGGTGGCAAGGTTAGTGTTTGCATGAATTTGTGGTAAACAGTTCTACAATTTGAAGTATAAGTCCTGAATTGTACAGCTCTCTTACTTGGTAGTGGTCCTTGCAAGCAAAACATGGAACCGTAGGACTAGATAAAAGTACTTGACTATTTTTGATTTAATTGAGAGGCTATAAATATGATTCTATAATGTTCTAAAAATACGTGGGCACTTTGATTTTAAAAAGTGTCCTTGTTGGATTAAATGGTTACTACCTATTAAATTGCTCTGACCCATTCTCATCTTACTTTGGACTACATTACTGTGAATATATTATTTTAAGAAATGTTAAAGCTTCATTAAAAAATCCTTACTCATTTTTGCAAGGATTTGGTGAGAGGTAAAATAAATGGCTGGAGCACGAGGAACAATGAGAACAGTGAGACAGTGCACTGTCAAATGCACAAAGGAAATAAGCTGAATTAAAAATGGTGATTTTTCCATTAGTGCCTTTAAAGTAGGATAATTTCAGAGTTTCTCATTACTCTATCTGGTCTATTTTTTCACAGCCAAAAATGAGATTTTCACTATGAAAGTCTCTCTTTGAGCTGCAAAATACCAATGTCCTTACATGCATCATAGCTGACCCATGTAATACCATAACCATGGTTTATCCCATTTCCTTTATCCCTAATAAGACAGAGATGTGAACCAGCTGTGGAGGTCTGGATCCCTCCCAGGGTGACACCCTCTGGTCTGGAAGGACCAGAGCCCCTCCTGCAATCTGCTCCATGAGGTTTCACTCAAGGGATGCCACCAGCTGCACTTTAGCATGCTGCTGTGCTCCTCATATTCTCTTGTCTTCATTTCTCCTCTCTCCCTAGAGAAAGGCCACTCAAGGCAGCACTGGTGAACAATAAACCTGGCAAAAATCAGCATTAGCTGTCCCCAGCCCCAGCAAGGGAGTCAGTGGCAGGGAGAGCTCACCTTTCAGACGCTGCCACCTAAGCAGTTGGCCTCTTGTGTACCCAGATAGCAGCAGTGGCTATCAGATCCTCTGAAATTTTGTATCTCCCACGTAAATTGTTACTCATTCTGCACAGGAAGCAAAAACCTCCTTGGATCAATACCAGGGAGTCCGAGCTGCTGAACTCGATGGCTGTCAACTCACACAGTGTCAGCAAGGCCCTGCAAGTGTAGCCAGTTTTCAGAAAGTGTCCTGTGCTGTTTGTCCTTCCCTGGAGACTGGCCTAGGGAGGACACAGGAGTCACTCCCAGGAAGGACTTGTCCCTGTCCCCATCTGTTCAGGTGCCAGCAGCAGAGAGGCTGAGCCTGCACCACTTTCCACGTGTCACCCCTTAACTCTGTGCTCCAGGTGAAGGATTAGTGCCTTACTCCTGATTTACACAGCCTAACAAGGCTGTTTTCAGACAGCAGAAAAGAGGTGAAGCTGTTCAGAGCATCTTTTAATTTTTAATGGATGAATTTTTTTAGAGCCCTGACTCCTTTCCCCTCAATCAGCCCTGCAGGGGCTGTTGCAGCCCGGCTGCCACCGCTGCTCTGTCAGCCCACTAATTGTGCTTTTCCCTCCTTTGCAGGAAATTGTGTCAGAGGTAATAGCTTTTACTGGATAGAGGCAGATCTTGAGCAACTGGATCAGACCTCATAGGTTTGGCAAGTTGAGCTGTTTTTTAAACGAGTCTGACTCGTGTCTGGCCTCTGTGCCAGCAGGGGTTGTGTTGGTGGTGTGGGCTGGTGTTTTAAGGAACTGCATCATGTTCCCCATCCCATGGACAGCTGAGCCATTAAATCCCACACTGTGGGGACAACTGGATTGTACTGTCAAGAATCACTCAAGGGATTCCCACCTCTTTTGAAAGTTCTAAGCAGTGGGAAAAGAGGTTTGCAACAAGAAGGCATTGTCCCGGATTATGGTTGGCAGTAGTTTCTCTCCAGCTGCTCACCTCCCTCCCTTCTCCTTGTGAGCACAGAGCTGCTGTCCCTTGCTTTAATCAATCCTTGTGCTGTTTGCCTGGAAATGGGTGGGCAGGTATCCGAGCAGCAGGAATAATCAGATCTTGAAATCTCGTTACTTCCTGGCAGCTGGAGAACTCTGCACAGACAGAGCAGATCATCAGCGACGAGCTCCACTGCTGCCCATCCACACATTCTCCACCAAGGGCTGCAGAATGTCTTGGGGAAGCTTTTCCTCAGTGAAACAAGGAACAGTTGTATCTGCAAGGCATGTACATGCCATTAGTGGAAATTCAGCTGCATCCTTCACCGTAGAGAAATAAGTTGCCTTTTTCAAAATGTTGGGATTTTCTTATGTTTTCTTTTTAATTAAGAAACATTTCCAGGAATTTTCCAGAAACCAATTGGCTGTCAGATCCCAGCAGAAGGCGCAAGTGATTTCCTTATGAAAGCTCCAGTTCAGCGCTTCTGTTCTCACTTGTTCTCACCATTCTTGAGCAAATTGAGCAAGTGCACAGAAAATTCACAGCAACTGTTCTTCTTTCTTGTGTGCGTGCTAACGTATGTTCAGGAAAAGGGGGGTCAGATAAATGATTAGAGGCGTGCACAGTGCAGACATGTGCTTCCCATGTTTTCCCTTCCTTATTCCCATTCCTGTAGCTCACTTCCAGCCTGCAGCACACACCAGGCCCTCAGCAGTGCTGTTTTCATTCATATGGTGGGAGCCTCAGTCAAACCACGGCTGGGAAGTCACAATGTGTTTGTTCCTTTCTGTCCTCTGGTTTTGGCTCCCTAATCTGGAGCAGAGGGAAGGGGGATTGAAAAGATTTGCATCCCTTTAACCAGCTGCTCTGACTTAGGTATTGTTTTGCCTTTCCTGTTTAGCATTCCTTCTTTGTTTGTGTTCATTTCCACTGCCCATGGCAGGCCTGGACACTGGTATTAATAGTGCTGTTGCCTGCTGGCATCACTGGATCCTGCTGCTGAAAACCACTTCCTCTGGGCTTTATACATTTTCCTTGCAGTTAGAACACTGCAGGTCTTTCTAACCAGTCCCATGTTGACTTCATAGGCCACACACTCCATGTTTTTCATGTGACTGATTTTTTATAAGTCTTGTCCTGGTCTCCAGACTCTGTTTTTGCCAGATCTGCCATCTTGACCTGGGGACTTTGTCCACAAGCTAAAGAGTTGATGCTGTAGGTGCAACTGAATTGAATTCTGGTATTTTCCAACGAGGGATGCATGACAGCATGGTTAATAAATCTTACAAATGTTTTCTTCCCCTGCTGCCCCCTTATTTGTTTTGTTGCAAAGATGTGCAGGAATCTCTCCTCCAAAAGGAAAAGTTTGGATTTTGTGTTTTCTTGTGCAGAAGCCAGGAGACACAACAAGCCCCGTCCATCCCTTTACTGTGCTAACCATCAGTTAAAACCAGGGAAGTCAGCTCTGCAGCCAGGTCAGAGGCCTTGCTGAGAAACATTCCAGCCTGAGGAGTTGCTGCCCTTCCTGTGGCAGTGCTTGAAGCCATTCTGTTGGCAGCTTGTGTTTCCAGCCATTCATTGCAGGAGCATTTCCTTCCTCATTAGCAAAAGTACCTGGAAGCCCCGCATTGTGTCATGAGATAGGAAGTCTTTTCCAATAGTTGTCTGTGCAATTACATTCTTAGGGTCTAACGACTTTGCAACACCCAGTATTTTGTGAACATAATTCTGTACTGTTACAATTTGGGCATCCAGTTCTGGCATGTTGCCCACGTAGTTCCCTTAATAGCATTAGCAGAGGAGATCTAAAAGATTGATCCTTTCCTCTGATAGCTTCATACTTTGGGAGTCTGATGCTCTACCTGATCTGGGAGTGTCTGGCAGGATGGCAGATTAATTTGGCACAAGTCCATAGGGTAACTGAGAAGGCTGTGCTTAAAAGGTAAAGACTGTGTCTGCTGATGCTGCAGATGCTCTGTAAGCCATATAATTGAATTCAACTTTGGATTTGGGCTGGAGACTGCTGTAACTTGCAACCACTGACTCTCTGCATATATATCCCTGTCTCCCTGTTAGCTGTGGTCAGCCATGCCTAGTGAGTGTGAAGAAACATCACTCCTGAAATAAGTTTTCTATTAGAGTGCTTATCTCCTGCCATCTAATCCAAATAAACAGCCAGAATGTCACTGACCTTTGGGACATCCTGGAACAAGGCTTCTAATGATGGAAAGCTGTTCAGAAATATTCACCGTTGCAAAAAAATCAAAGGCAACAAATTGAAAAGGTTGAAAGATGCTGTCTGTGGGAGACCTCTGTGTGTCACGGTGTGTGGTAAATGTTCAGGGCCAGGCACGTTTGCTTCCTGCTGTTCCCAGGAGACAAGACTGCTCCCAGCTCAAAGCTTGCTTTGTGCAAGCACTTCCCCAGTGGCAGAGAGGTCTTTTTAAAAACCGCTGCACTGGTGAGAGGAGAGGGAGCTCTCTCTCCTCCCTGTCTTGGCCCTTTGCTGTCATGGGTCAGGCTCATTCATGTTGGGAGCCCCTCTTCTGGCCCTGTGGTGGAGCTGGCAGTGTGGCCAGAGTTTGGATACAGCAGAGCACCCTTTTCCCAAAGATTCCTATTGCACCCTGTTTTGTAGATTTCCCAGAAATTATTTGGAAATACTTCACTTTAAGCAAAGCCATGGAGTAGGAGGTTGTGTCCCTGAAGTCATAACCAAGGCCTTACTGACCCTGCAGGAAACCTCAGAGAAGCTGATTAAAACAGCTTTGCAGTGATTTGTTTCCAAGATAAACTGTTGCCTCTTGGGGGGGAGCACTAAAGGATGGCTTGTTTCCTTGTGACAGTTGTGCTGAATGGACTGTCCCCTCCCCAAAAAAGTATTTTAGAGGTTGACGAGGCTTCCAGGGGGTGGACAACACCCAGATCCCATGGAAGCCATTGCTGCAATTCCTGGGGCAGCTGCTGGCTGGGCTGGGTCAGACTGGGAGCAGCAGGAATGGGTGCCATATGGACATCATCTCCACTGCAGGGTGGGTTTTTTTCCCTTTGAAAAGTACGCTTCACTCTTGGCTCTTGTCCCAGCACGGCTGCATAACTGGAATTCCAGAGCTGCTTGCAGGCTCCGGAGGAAGGAGGGGGCTCCCTGGCTCCCTTTCTACAAGATGCAACTTTACAACAAGATTGGAAGTTGAGAGCAGGCTGACTAATTAATGCCAGCACACCAAAGGCTTCTCTGCACTGTTCCCTTTGTTAACAGCATGCTGAGAGCCTGTCTGCATCCTTAAATGATTGTTCACGGATCACATAATTAAGATTAATGCGTTTTCATCAGTACCTGGGCCTTAAACTGGCATTTTCAACATACCTCATTGCCAAGAAGTTGTTCTGAAGATCTATTATGAGACCAGGTAGAGAAAAACATACGGTGATTGTCAATACTGACTTATCTGCATTCGAACTTCTAAAATTTCCGCAATGTTCTGTTATATTTAGGTCTAAATTGCCTTCAAATTAGGATTAATGTGTGTGAAACTCCTCGAGGCAGGAGCTGTGCAAGTGTTCCTGCCCCAGAAGCAGTAACTCATCTCTCTGAGCTGCTGGTCCAGGCTGGAGGCAGGGAAGCAGAGCCTGCCCTGAGCTAACCCTGCCAGCGCCTCACGCAGGGCTCTGCTTGTCCCAGAGTGACTTGGCTGAGGACAGTCATTTCCTTTCACTCCTGCCCTGCGTGAGCTCCACCGCTGCTTTGCTGAAGCCTGGCTTTTCCTCTGGGTTCAGCAGGTCAGGGACAAAACCCCTTGGACCTCCTGGGTGGAAGATGTCCATCAACTACAAAGTGAAGGGCAGCGTGTGCCGCCCGTGTCATGTGGGTGCAGGAAGCCCAGCAATGGGGGAGCTGGCACAGAGCTTCTGCTGGAGCTAATTATTTCCTCTGCAGGAGCAAAGGATCATGTTATCAGCGCAGCAGTTTTTTTGGGTGCTTTCTTGAGCTGTTGAGCAGTGTTTTGGGGTCTAGGCTGGGACTTGGGGTGATGGTTGGCGTATTAGTGCCAGTGAGATCATGAAATACCAGGCAGGCATAATGAATCTGCTGAGCCAAGATGATGTCATGAGCCTGGCGTCTTAGGAGGGATTTAGTGGTTTGTGCCATGCAAGTGAAAATGAATAAATGTAGAGCATTTATCCAGGCAGAAAGTAAATATAGAGATTAGACTTGTCATTGTTACTGAGGCAGCTCCAAAAGCTGACAGTGTCCCTGGAGCCAGCGCTGCTCATCCGGAAAGAAATGGGCAGGAAGAGAGAGGAGCCTGTCCTAGAGCCAGTCTCCTTTTAGCCACAGGCACATGGTGGGGATTTGCATTTTAATTATTTTTCAGTAGTCTTTTAAGCTCTCTTTCCACAGCATCCCCCTCCTCTCCTCTGTATTATGGCCTGCAATTTGTTTTGGGCCCTGAGAATGCACCCAGAGCACTGCTGGACTCCACTTGCAAGGCACAGCCACTAAAGGATTAAGGTGGTGGAAGGTAAAGTCTAGTCATTGACCTTCACATTTCCTTTCCTTTGTAGTGGAAAAGCTTTTTTGACCAGGCTTCTGGCCTGAGGCTGTTCTCAGTTTAGATTTTTAAGCCCACATCTTTGCTAGGTAGAAACAAAAATACCACTGCTGAGCTGGGTGCTGCTGCTGGGGCTCAGGTAATGGACTAAGCTTTGCTTTTTCTTACCCGTTCAACTCCCCTGAGAAAACGTAGCCTGAATTCTCCAATTCCTGCCTTTGATTCCCTTTCTTTTTACATCACAGGGGTGTCACTTTTCAGCCTGGTTTGAGCAAGTTGTGTCAGTGTTTCTTGAGAGCTCTGTACTGCACCATCCTCCTGCAGCAGATCCCTCAATGGAGCAGCACCACAACTGCGTTCCAGCCTGGGTTTTTTTGGATGATGTGATTCTTCTTTCAGTCCACTTGACTATGGCCAGCTTTGCAGGTTTTAAAATAAAATCTCCTCTCCAGCAGATGTAGCATTATTGTCTTTTTTTTTTTCGTAATGGTTGTCAGCTTTGTTTTGGACTTACCCCGATGGCAAATCTTACTAGCACCAGATGTTAAAAGACAGAGGGTTGCTCTTGTTTTTCTTGGCACAATATATTCCCACTGCACCCTGTTTAATATTATCTGAACAGTAATCTGATGATTAGGAGAGATAGTGAAATAAAGCTTTACGCAGATGATCTCTTTTCATCTCTTCAGCTGACTCTTCAAGGCACTGCATTAAAGGATCGGTTTGATAAGGAATTCATCACTCCGGAGGGCAATTACCATTTTTGCTCCCTGTTTTTCACGAATGGGAAGGAGTAGCAGCATAATCTCCTTTATCCTTCAGTGTAACTTTGAAGGCTGTATCCAGCCACTCCTCCCTGGGAGCTGTGTGTTCTGGAACAGACTTGACACAGTAGCTGTTAAATTACAGGGCTGGAGCAAAAAGCATCTTAAATTTGGATCCTGTGGAAAATCCCAGAAAAGCAGTAAGCGCTTGAAGTAGTTTTCTCTATGTAGATACTTCCAGCATGCTCAGAGTTGTGCTTTCTGTGTGCCTTCACATCCTTTCCTCCACTCAGGCGTTTCTCAGGGTCACTGCATTAGCAGTTCTGAGATATCCAGGTTTTCCCCTGCCTAGCAAAGGCTGGATACCTGCAGGTCACACTTTGTTGCTCACTTTCCCTCTGTGGGATGAGCAGCCAGGCTGCTTGTGGTGCAAAGAACACTCCAGGAAAAGCCTGGCTAATGGATCCCAGGTAGCAATTCCTGCTCTAGCGTGTGGATGGTAAAATAGTGCTGCCTGTGTTAGAAATGCCTTGTGCTGTCACTGCTACGCTGCTGCCAATCTAATTACTTTTTCTTTTGTCTGTCTCTTTCCTTTCCCCGTCTTCCTTGTTTTTTGTGTTGTGTCTCTGCGTCCTGCAGTACAAATCTGTGTTTAGGTCTTACTCCCAGGACTTTGTGCCTCACAACCAAGTCTCCATACCTCCTTTCCTCTCTTCTACCTCCTCCTCCTGCTCCACCCCGCCTTTTCCGCCCGTGCATCCATCCCAGAGCCCCGACCTAGCGGTGCCCGCTGCAGCCAGCCAGTCACCCAGCACTGTGGATGTGCCAAACTCCTCTTCTCAGGAGAGCAGCTTTAATGGGAATGCTCCTGTCTGCCTTCCTTCTGAAACCTCTTTCACTGATTCTCTCCAGACGCCTTCGGTGAGACTATCCAAAGAGATGATAACACACCTTAACGCAAGGCTGCCTTTATTTGTTGGGTTTTGGTTTGGTTT
>VYZR01040118.1:0-31363 GCA_013400675.1 Oxylabes madagascariensis | reverse complement strand
TTTTTTTTCTTTCCACAAGGCAGGAAAGAGGCTGCAGGCAACGAGGCTGTGCCCAAAGCCCCACCACTGCCGAGGGAGGGATGAGGGAGGTGTCAGACCTCGGGGATGGAGACCGGCTGCTGATGGGGTGTTCTGGCAGGGCCTTCTGCTGTGCAGGTAACCTGTGAAACAGCTCTGCCCAGGGGCTTTACATCTCGTTTTGTCTGAGCAAGAAATCATCCTTCTCTTTGCATGGGGCATCTGTAAAAAAACAGAGTGTGACTGGCAGTGGGCAGCAAAGAGCCCCACTGAGGAGGAGTCATTAAAGCCACATTATTTTTGGAAGGTGAGAAGTGATATAGAGTAGGTGAAATCCCTTCACAACTTTTTTGTGTGCGTCACTAAGAGATCCTTAAGGTTATTACTTAATTGGTGCTATTGATAATGATGATCAGCTGATGGTTTACAGCTGAAATATATAAATATGTGAACCAACAAAACTCCTGAAACTATGGTGGATGGTGGCACTGCTGTTTTCTCCACAGCTGTGTGCAGTAATCAAGTAAAGCAAACCAACAGAGGCATCTCTGATGACTTTATTTTGTGCTTTATGCTAGTGTTAGTGAGGTGAGTTGTGATGCTCCTTGTTTTCTAGTGGGTCATGCTCCTTGGACCTTCTGGAGACCAGAGTGATTCTTCTCTGACCCTCTGTCAGGGCAGGAGGAGCCAGAGGGAAGGAGAAGTGAAGCTAAATGCTGGGTGGTGGTGTGTGCATAAAGGTGCTGAAAGCCCTGGTGTGAAAGGGCAGCTGCAACAGAGCACCTTGGGGTCAGAAAACAAGACTTTCTATTTTGCTTTGTGTTAGGGGTATGAGGAAGTTGAAATGTTCAGGTTGTGGGCATTTTGGTGCCGATTCATCTACATGAAAATGAATTTGCTGTAGGATTTTGCTTACTGCTGCCTATATACTTACTCTGGAGTTTATTTCAGAGTCACTACTTCTTCTCTTCCTCAAGCTAAATGTTTTGCCAAAGATGCTCAGAATGTTCTGTGAATGAGCCCAAAGAACAGATTTCCTGGCTGATAGAAATTGGCAAGGTTCCTCCAAAATCAGGCAATATTGGGAGACAATAATTTTGGACTGCTACTAAAAAGCTTACAGATCTGTAAACTATTGCACAAAGTTGTCTCGCAATATTATTTTGTGAAGTTATGTAAGTTTGCAATAGAAAATATTTTAAAAATTAGCTTTTTGCTTTCCTAATGCTATACCAGGACACAGAAGTCAAAGTAACATCAATGCTCCAATTCAAAGGCAAAAAGGTGTGTGTTTTTAGGATTGTATTTACCACTTTACAGAGAGATAAAATTAGGCCTTTTCTTTGGCCAAATGAACAGCTGAGACCCTTTTTATTACAATTGCATTAACACTGAGTGTCATGAGATAGGACACAGGACTGAGGCATCTCAAAACCCAAAAGCTGTAATAAGGAGGCTCTAGCAACCCAGAAAGTTCAGGCAGCTTGTAAGAGCTTTGCTGATACTGCAGGGATGGTCTTAATTGAGGTCAGTTTGATTCTGATGCTCCTGCTGAGCTCCAGCCCACACCCCTGGTCATCCTGACACATATCTCACCTGCCAGATGTGGGATGCAGAGCTTCTCCCTGCCAGGCAGTCCTACGATGGACAAATGCTTTTTATTTTCTCAACATGTTCCAGTATAAAATCATTGATGTCTTTGCTTTTGTATTGCAGGGATGACACTAGGCTGATTTTCACTTGGGATTTGCCTACAACAGGGTTTGTTCGGAGACCCTTTTGCCCAAGTTTTGTAGGACACACCCAAGACAATTCTTTCCTCCCTTGCTGCTTGTACAGCTGTGTGTGGACCTGTGCGCTGTAAGATCTGAGCAGTTTTTGTTGTGCCTGAGCACTTTATTCTGAACATCTGCAGCAGGCATTCATGATTAAAGCTTTTCACTGCTTTTGGCTGGATTTACCTTTCCTCTAACACTCTGATCTCCTCTTAGTGCACTATTGCTAAAGAGCCGCACTTCAGTGCTGGAATTCCACTACTGATAGTGGGAAAAAAAAAACCCCAAAAGTGCTATCCGCAGTGTGTGAAGCTACCAGATTTAGGAAAATTGCTGCAAAGCTAAGTAAATGCATCAGAAAATCTCAAGAATCCTGTTTCTAGGAGGTCCTTTGAGGACAAACTAAGTTTTTTCCCCTCTGATTTTAAGATTTTATTTGCTGCTGGCTGGTTCAAACTAGGCTGTTGGTATGCTGTTGCATCCTATTTATCACTCAGGACAAAGATGTTGTTAGATAAGCCCAGATCACTGTTCCAAACCTGGAACTGCAGATGCCATGAGAAAGGCCAGTTCCTTCCAAGGAGTGAGTGTTGGTTCCAGCACAGGAAAGGAGAAGTATTTGGTCTTCTTACATGGTAGTAGCACTGAACATTTCTAGGTGTCTGGATGGTTCCTCTAGATTTAGATAACTAAGTATTTCTAGCTTATCACAAATCTTCAGCCTGAAAGGGAGAAATAGAGAATATAGGAGAGGTCTATGAAATCACAGGAAGCAATGGGAGAGTTGAATGTGTGAGGGTCATACCCTTTCTCTCGTCAGTGTGAGAACTGAAGACCATCAAATGTAATTAACAGGAGGTTGCCTCAAAATGTAAAAGAGGTTAATTTTTTCCACACAGTTGATCTGTGATTTGCGTTGCCAAGGGATGTAGGTGACAGAATTTTACAGGGACTCACAGAGTAGGTAGTCAAGGAAAATTAAAATCCACTGAGGGAAATTAAATGAGAGGGTGGTTTTCTGGCTCAGTGAAACCTTAAATCATAGGTGTTTGGGGTGGGAAATGAGAGTAGGACACCCTGGGGGGAAAATAAATCGCTCTGTGCATGCTCCATACCTGTATTTTTTCCCTAAACATCTTTTGTTGGCTGCTGTTGGAGCCAGGACATTGGGCTGGATGGACCTTCCATGTGACCTGTTGTGACTGCTCTGGTGTCAGACAACTTCTGCCATGTGAAGTCTCTGTCTGCCCTGTCAAAGACTTTCTGAGAGCCAATATGAAATGGTCACAGGATTGTGGCTGTTCTTCCATTTGTTTAAAGGATGTGGAAAATATGGTCAATGAAAGAATAGGACAAAACCCAAGTTGCATTGGAAGCCTGTTCTTGACAGTGTTGAGGGCTTTGCTTAGTGCTGGTTTGCCAGAAGGATTGCCTTGGAACAGGCAACAGCACGCTTTCATTCTGATTGTTGCTGTAGTTTAAACCCGCTGAGGAAATTTTGAATTTCCCCATCCTTGAGGTAGATTCCTTTTGCAGGTTCAGCTGAGGAGATATATCTTTGTTTCAAAGTTTTCTTTACAGAGCTGCTGAGAGAAAATGGCAGGAGTATAATGGTGTGTTGCTCTCTAAGTCTGTACTTTGTTGGCAATCACTTCGAAATCCTCTAAGGTGATATTTGCTCATGATTAATATAGAAGTCTACCTTTATGATGATAAAAATGAATTTTGATTCAAGTAGTATCTATTCAACACAATGAATTAAAAAGTCTACTTAAAGTATTCTTTGTCCTTCATATGATAGACTATTTACATGTCAGTGGTGATTGAGTCACTGTGGTTGCAATTTGAGGTTTGGGAGGGATATCACACACTTCTTTGTGCTTGCCATCTCATGTTCCTGGGCAAAGCTGTCAATAACATTTAGCTTTTTCTCTAGCTGATCTTTTGCAGCCTCAATCTGGAACATACTTTTCATCAGTCTTTTTCTTCTCTCTATTAATAGTGATGGAATTCAGAGCAGCCTGTTTATTTTCATGAGGACTTCTCCTATGGTATTTTGACATAATTTTTGCCTTTTATCTCCTGTCCTCAGGAAATCACAAAGCTCTGCAATATTCACATGCATGTGCCTGGCATACATTATTGAGAACTGGATCTCAAGTTGTCTGAGGGCTGGAATTCAAGTTTTCTTGGGCATCTTGGGAGTTTTATTTATTTGCTTTTTGACAATTACTTAGGGGGAAGGAGAAGCATTTGGGTTCCTGACAATACTGTCCAGAGCTGCCTTGTGCACTTACACAAGCTCTTTGTAATGATGAGAAAATTTTTCTGGTAATACATGTTTCACTTTTATTTTTTCTTGGGGAGAAAAGTGAGAAGTTGTCAGTGATTGATTGGCAAAGTTCCTGTCTTTATTTCTAATGTACGAAACAGTTCCCTGTCGTTGATGCCCATTGATGTTGCTTAGTTCATTGTTACCTGTCCTTGCTTGTGCCGTCACCTTGTCTGTGGAAGGTTTGGTACTGGAACCTCGCTGTAACAGAACCTTTCATGACATGACAGCACTTGTCTCCATTTTCTGTCTCCACCCTTCTTGTTTATGGGCACTGCTGGATGATTCCAACAGCATAGTCCATGTCAAGGGTCTTGCATCTATTGCTGGTCTTTGTGTCTCGGTGTCACTCAGGGGCAGGGCAGTGTCCCCTCTTCCTCCAGCTGAGGTGTCTCAGAGGTTCATCATGTCCTTGTTCCTCAGCGTGGTGCAGCCTGTTCCTGGCTGTGCTCCCTGGTGCTGAGCAGGTCACTGCTCTCTCCACCTTGCTGGTGACTCAAGCTGAATTTCCAGCTGCTGTTCCTGAGGGAAACCAATCTTCAATCAGTCTGTTTCTCCAGGCTTGCTCTTCATCATACTGACTTGTGTTTAGGATCAGTCAGTAGGGGATGACTAACTGGTTCAGGGATCATAAGTAGCCATCAGAATGCTCTTTTCTCCATCTAAGAGATACCTTCTGACAGGCTGAGTTGTCAGCTTTGTCCTCCACCTAGAGCCTCCAATCCTCATCTGCATTTCTAGGCCTGAGAAATCAGTTTTGCCCAACCTGTATACTTGTACTTCCTAAACCCCTGCCACTACCAGGTCAGAAATCCTCCTGGTCCTGTGCACTTTGAGTACACTGAGAAGAGGATGAGGCATCTTGTACTGCAATGGGTTGAAGTTTAAGTCCCATGTGCTCCTTTCTCTTACGCTTACAGTATGAGAAGTAGCAAAGAATGTGCCAAGTTAAGAAGAAATGGGCACTCAGTCATCTTCTTTGTGTGAAGATGGTACAAAAATTGTTTTGTTTCTTGTTTTTACATTAGCAATTCATGTCTTGTCTACCCTGTTTGTTTTTTCTTCACTGGAGAATTAATAGTATTATGACAGTGCAAGTAAAAGCTGATGAATTTCAACTCGAATTGCTTTTCCTACAAAATGTTTTAAGCAATCTGTATTTAGCTAACATTTATCTAACTCCACTCCCAACCAACAGTTGGAAGAAAAAAATCTTTGGAGTTCAACACCTCCTCCTCTCCCCATTTCACTAGAAGCTGCAAAACCTCCCACTCTACTTCTCTAGATCTTCTGAGGGGACCTCTGCCAAAACACAAACTTGATGTTGGATTCTGTTTTTTAAGTATGAAAAGCAGAAAACAAAATACTTCCAGCTTCTCATACACAAAGAATCAGAACAGGGCATGAGTCCAACTTTTTTCCCTTCCTGTATTTCCTGAATGTGTACTCTCCCAGAGGAAACCAAGGCTCTCTGCTACAGCTCTGTCCACCAGCCTTGCTGCAGCTCTCTGTATCAAACTATCTCCAATGTGACCCAATTCTTTAGGGTGGGCATCAAAGTAGGGACTTTCCCAGACTTTGGAATGTTTGGCACAAAGGAGATACTGTCTTTGAGCCTGAGACAAACTCCTCAGTGATGACACCAGCCTCCAGTGAAGACTCTGGTTCTTCCTTCTAGGCGTTGTTTCTACAGGCATTGACCATTTCTCATGCAGTTTGTGGGTGTAGAGGGTTTTTTTGAAGTAGAGCCTGGACAGGAGTCTCAAGGCTTTCCCTGGAGGTGGCAGGCAGGGAGCATCTGCCCCACAGTCTCCTGCCAGGATCTGGGAGAGGCTGTGCTGGATGAAATGAGCTGTGCCCAGGGCTTGGGAACAGGCCTCCTGTTCCACTGTGGGCGAAGTCTGCATGAAGGAAATGGAAGAGGCTCCCAGCCCGAGCTCCCAGCCAGCCTGTGGGTGAGGTCCCAGCTGGGACAATTGAACGAGCCCTGTGTAATGTCCCTGGCTGGTGTGGGGCAATGCCTGTGCCAGGGTCACTGGGCAGTCTGCAGGGCAGCAGCCTGCACATGCCAGGCCAGAGCCAGCAGCAGGAAACTGGAATAGTTGTCTTTTTTAAAGAGGCTTCTTTTCCTGTCTAGAAACTCTTTTCCTTTAAACTTGCTGATCAGTTGGAAAACTTCACTGCAGGCTCCTAACCCCTAAGAGCAGCCAACCTATTTTCCTACCACACATGCTAAGTTAGCCAAGTCTGTTCTCATTGACATGTAGGCAGTGTCAGCTCCAAGATGGCCTTCAAAATGTTTTTTAATTTTTTAAATTTTTTTTTTTAATCTATTAGTTTCTTTACCTGTAAGACCACAGCTTCCAAGAAGGCTGTTACCTCTTTCCAGACTTTACCTGCCACAGGTGAGCAACAGCTCTGGTGTCTCACTCACATTGCACAACTTGTCTTTGCTCAGCCAAAGCTGCAGGTACAGTCTGGGACAACTCAAAGCAGATTTGCCTGAGAGGTGGGCTCACCCCTACCCTTGTTTCCAGTCTCTAGACATCCTGAAGGATGTCATAGGCTGCCCTCTTGCATGAAAAATCTCTGATACACTCCTATGAATTGGCTTTACAAACTCATTGTCTTGCTACTGTTGCCTCACAGGGTAGCTGCAACCATGGTTTGACTGATGGTCAAGAAATACCAATATTTCCAGTTAGCTCTTAAAAAAGTGTTGTGAATTCATAAGTCTCTGATGACACACTCATCAGGTGCTGCAAAGTAAAATGAAATCTTCAGTATCTGGTAAACAGGGGAATGCAGAGTCCTGGTGCATCTCTGGATTCAGCACATGTCCAATTCACTGGAAAATGAAATGTCAGCACCCCCTGCTCTTCCAGTTTCTCCTCAAATTCTCTTTGATCCCACTATGTGAAACCTGCTTCAAGCTTGACTTCTTTTGCAACCTTTCCACAAGCAATGGTGCAACCTGACAAACATCCCACATCATCCAGACCTGTCCCAGGAGAGCTCAGATGCCACTCTAACGCCTCCAGGCTAAACACACAAATCTGTACAGGAATTTCATTACTTTAGGAAGCATAGGTGAAAAATCTCCCCATCACTGATAGCTTACACCAGTGGAAGGACCTCTCTTCCCCACTACAAAGGCTGTACAAAGAGCCCCTCTCCAGAAATACTTTCTATGAGTTTGCAGGTTGGAGGTGGTGGCTGCTGCCTTCCTGAATTGATTGTTCTCTGGAAATCACATTGGTGACTGCATTAGAATGACAGTCCTGGAGACCTGTCCTTTCTGAGTAGCTTGTAGAGTAAAACTTGACAGCTTTCAAGTTAAGCGTTGGCTTTCCTGATCTATCCTGCCTGCTGGGAAATAGAGGGAGAGATAGGAGACTAAGCCTTGTGCATGGCCTGAGATCATCCTGCCTAATACTGGACACCAAACTGTGGACTTGAAGGCAGGAGCAGGTTCCTTGTACAGCTGGCTAAGAGAGAGGGATGCCCCCTGCTCAGCCCTAAGGCGTAACTCTGGCTGTGGTGCCCTGCTCAGCACCCACCACGAAACACTCTGAGTCTCTCTCTGCACATCCACCTTCCCTGGGAGCAGGCTGGAGGTGATGGATGAGTGTGTGACTGCATTTCTGCACTGCCTCTGTGCTGCCCGTGGTGTGCTGTGAATCGAATTGCCATTAACCTCTGCACTGCTAACTGCTGCTCGTTTGTCTTAATTACACACACAAGAGATGATGATGCCTTACAGAACTGTACACACTGGTGACAGAGCATGGGGCTGATGCGCGCTGCATCTGGCCTGAAACCAGAGGGAAAAGGTGATTCTCCTCTGGAACAAAACCAAGCCCTTTAAAAGCAGAGGGGACTAGAAAGCTCTGAGAATAACCAAGCTATCTGGCTTTGATGGAAGATTTTGTCCTGGACCAAAGGAGAAACTTCATCAAGAATTTTAATAATCCTCACCAGCAGCGGAGCATTTGCTGGGAAGATGGTGTTCCATGAGCACATTATGTACTTTGTCAGTTTTTGGTTGTTTAATATTTTATTGGGTAACTCAGATTTTCCCCTCTTCTGCCTTTAGGGTGATGTACTGTGAAGGCTGCATGATATGGAGGCAGATGGAGGGAGGGAAACTTTTGTCTGTGTGGTTCTTCACATCTTGACTTTCTCTTTTCAAGAAAAAAAAATCAATTTAAAACAAAAAATGCTGCTTAGTGCTTTTTGTCAGAAATACCAGCATGAAACCTTGTTCTTTTTTGAAACTTCTTGTCAGCTGGAATTGTCTTCTTGAACTTGCCACCTCAGTCGGGCTCCTGGAGTCAAATGGGTGGGTCCCAGGCTTTGCCTCAGGCCAGGTTTGGGTACCCATGAGGATCCTTGGAGGTGGATGACGTCTCCAGAAGTGACAGAGGTCTCTGCTAGACCACCCCGTGTCCCTAGCTAAGGCAAATGTGGAAAGGGCTCAGGACTGCAAAGGACCAGAGCAGGCAGTAGGTGTGTAATGCCAGGTGGTACAGAGGAAGAAGCTCAGGGATAATTAACCTTATGCAATGAGGCTGAAAGGCAATGCTCCTAAAACTGCTGAAGGGAAAAACTCTTCCCCTGGTGATAGGTTGGGGAAATCATTATCTCAGCGCTGTGGGGACAAGTCTGAGAGCTGAGCAGGCAGGCTGCTGCCCCTCATCCCAGCTGCAGGCTCAGGGTAGATGACAGGGCAATCCGTCTGAAAGCATTTTTATTTTCCTCCTTAGACTGAAGAACACATAAACCGATGTTGAACTCCAAAGGTCTCCACACAAGTCGCTCTCACCGAGGCACAACTTTTGAGATTCAGCTGCAGTTGTAGGAAGGCAGTTTCCCGGGATTTGCTGGTATGGTTAGCAGTCACTGGAACAGTAGCAGCCCTAAGCAGTGCTGCAGGGTGGCTGACCCAGGCCAGGCAGGGTGACCACACCTCGGGCACGCTGTCACACCGCTGTGCTCGGCTCTGGCCCCGTCCTGCCGGCCGGGAGGAGATCAGGGCCATGCTCCATTCCATGCTGACATTTCAGCTGGGTGCAGATGGCACGGAGCTGTCCTCTGTTTAATAGGGAAGGTCATGTCTGGGCACTGTTTCAGGCTCTCTGCAATTCCCAGTTGCTTTAGCAAATGGAACAGCTTGAGAATGATGTTTCCATTACAACTTGGGCTGCTAAAATAGCTGTCTCCTGATGGCCACTGGAGGCAGGGCAGCAGGTCGGGGATTAATCCACAGTGTTTGAGAGGGTAGCATTTTATGGATTTTTAATTATTTTATTTTATATTTTACTCTATTTAAAGATTTTTTTTTCCTGCAGTCTCCTGACATTGTGTACTTGCTTTTACAGGAATATGACAGAGCATTTAGATATTAATGGCAGACTTGGAATGGAGATGTATGACTGGGTATGGCTCGTGCACAGGCAAAGCTGGTTCAAAAAACTCCAGAGGTAAATCAAGCATGTGAAATTCGAGATTTTGTAAAAAATTTGGCTGAGTTTGCAAACAGTATATCTAGCTCTATAAAGACTTATGGGTTTTTTGGTTGTCAAAATAGCACAACCAGATGGCAATAGGCTATTTTTGAACTTCAGTTATATAATTTTGCTAAATATTTTTCCTTTCTCCTCCAATTCAAAATTATCTGTAACTCAGACTGTACTGGTGCTGTGTATGCCAGTCTTCTGAGAGAAAGGCATTCCTAACGTGCTCCCTGTGTTAGGGAGCAGCCAGGGCCAGGCTGCCTGTGAGGGGAGAGGAGCCAGGAGCTGAGATGGCCCCAAGTGGGATGTGCCTTCCCCAACATGGTCCCCCAAGGACCAAAAAGAGGGGCAGATGGTCGTGGCATCCGTGGAAGTCCCAAACACAGCGATACCAATGAGACCAGGTCGGGCAGTGTGTGGGTGTGGGTTCCAAGTGAGGAAATTAAGGGCCAGGAAGGAGTTTTGGTGCCCAGGGAGGAGGTGCATGGACCTTTCAAGGTATCTGAGGGGTACAGCAGTGCTTGAGAGAAGAGGAGGTGATGGATATGTAGTTAAAAAGGGCTCCAAGGGGTCAATAAATTTAATCAATGCAGAGAGACACTGCTTTAGCGGAAGGCATGAAGCTGCTTGTGCTCCTCACACCATTCTTCTACACCAGAGTATGATGAGTTTTAGACGAAAAATTATTTTGTTCCCCCTAGTTTTAACCATCCATTGCCACAACTGGAATGGTGAGAAAGGAAGAAACTGCCCTGTTTCAATCTTGAAGTGACAGGACTGCAAAGCTCCAAATGGAGCAAACCTTGCCTGAGAGCACAAAGGCCTGCTGATAAGGTAGAAATCACACCTCTCTGAAAACAATGTAAATAGCTTTTAAAGAGCTTTTTTCCTCTTTGAGAGATCTCAAATTGAAAACTCAATTTTATTTTAAAGGAGAAGCTTAAAACAAGTTTTAATAAATACCAGTTAAGGACTGCTTTCTGAATTTTGCTTTAATAATATTTAAAAAAAAAAAAATCATGTTGCTGGCATCCTATTAATCCAAAAAAAATAACCAGAGCTCATGATAAAATAAATAAAATTTGTAACTAATTTCCCCTCTTCCTGGTAATATTTTCCTGTGGACTTGGTCATATGCATGCATTTGTCATGGGCTCCCAGTTCATCACAGAGAATTCCAAATAACTCCTAGCTCTAGACCAAGTTGGAAAAAGTACTAATAGATGATTTTCCACCAGAAAAATGAAATTTTTTGCAGGAACAGGTTTTTTTTAATGACTATGTTTTGATAATCTGATATTACTTGAATGAAATTGCTGAGGATGGAGAACAGGTCAGAAAGGCTTTGTTCTCAAATTTGGCTTTTATATCAAAACAGATGCCCTAAAATTCTTTCTTAGGAATTTGATGCAAATTTTTGATTGAAACCTGGGGATATTTTTGAGATTTTTAAATAGGATGTTTGCTATAAAGCAGAATTTTGGGCTCCTGCCCAGTACTGACAAGCTCTCCTCCTCAGATGGCTCAATTCTGACTTCTTCACAGCAGTGCTCCTGTATAATCCCCTTGTGATGGCTCCTGGTCACGGCAGGACAAAGCCTGTTGGTCTTTGGATGAGTGAGCAGGGGACTACTTTAAGGCATGGGCTCAGTCTTGATTTCTCCCCCTCTCTGGATGCCCTACAAGGTTGCCATTGCCTTCTGTGTGCTTGTGAGCTTAGCCCTGCCTCCAGTGCTCCTGAATCTGATCTGCACCGTGGTAACATCCTGACAGGGCCAAGAGCTCCAGGACACCAACCACTTGCTGTGAAGAGCTCAGGGAAGGAAGTCTCCTGAAGTTATTTGTAGCAGGGGGGAAGACAGCCCTCTCTTTATTTCTTTTAATTTTTTTTTCCTTTTTCTTCAAGTGAACTAAAATAAGTGCTTCTATTCACAAATATTTCTGCAGTATCACCATACAGAAGGAGAGGGATGGGTGGCTCAAACCAGCCTACTGAGCCCAAAAGAATAACATTTTTTTTTCAGGTTGTTCTGATTTCTTAAAATATTTTGATTTGGGATTAAAGCCAAAAAACCTCAGCTATTTTCACAGCCCTAATTTGAGCTCTCAGGAGCGGGGTGTTGCCTCTGTCTACTGGAAAGAGAGATGATTCATCAATCTACAGAAGTCTCATAGCTCAAATCTCCTCCAAACATGTCTCTGCTGTCACCCACGGTGTAACATTACCCCACACCACACATCCTGTGTGGATCTGCCAGTCTCTCGGGGTCTTCTGTCTTCTTCCTATCTGTGGGACTGTTACCCCTGTGCATGTTGGGCCGTGTTTCTGTTTGCATCTCCAGAACCTCGTGAGAGCTGAGGGCATGGCAAAGTGACTGTGCAGGTGTGAAAGTCCTGTCCGGATCTCTGGGTCTGTCCTCTCTCCTCTTCCATCATGGTCTGTAGTTCCATGGCTGTGCTAACTGCTACCACACATTGCCTGGGAGCAAAATTATGGACCCTCTGGAGCTGACTTGGCTCTAAAAGTTGCCCCAAATCAGTGGCACCCACATGTGCAGGGATTTCCCACTAGAAAGAAGACAGTTACCCCTGGTCCCACTGCTGGCACACCGCAGCTGCAGAGCCAGCTGGAGCAAAGTGGCTTTGCTGCTTTTCCAGCTCTCCTTGCTCCTTTAAACCAGCTGGAAGGCGAACCAGCTACAGGAGTTGCCTGTAGGCAATGTCCCTAGGCTGTAATTCAGACGGGCCAGGATGCTAAAATAATTGAATACCCGACTTGTCTGAGCCTTGACAAGGTGGGAATTGCTAATTACTGTGAGGAGAGTGCCTTCAGAAGTGCAGTGGCTGTGAGTTAACAGGGTACAGAGCCTTTCTCCTCCAGGCCTACGAAGTTTCTTCAGTCTCGTGGATATGAGCTGGGTCTCCTGACACCTCACAAATGTGCCATTTCCAAGGCCACTGGTCTGCTCAGAGCTGGTCTGGAATTACCCAGGAATAGCTTTTTCCACAGCAGTTACCTGTTTTTATGCATGAGACAATTTATTCCTTGTTGAATGTCCTGTTCTGTTTTAACATAACACACTTGAGATGAGTTGAGATATTTAGGAATGGGGATTGCACTTACAAGTAACACCCTACTTGAATCTGATTTGTCTTGGGCATGGCCCAAAAATAAGCCAGGAGCCCTTGGGGATGGTTGCCCCAGAGGGAAGCCTTTGCTGTAGCAGGGCTGAGCTGTGCTGATGGAGTTGGATCAGTGGTGTTTGCTGTCAGAGGGAGAAATTGAGGTTTTCATTCACAGTGATGGTAAAGGAGAAGTCTTTCACCAGCTTCAAGGCTATGCCATTATTTTCCAGGAGCCAATTTTTTTTCTTTTAACTCTGTCAGGGCTTACTGATGAGGAGATGAGCTCAGTGCAGTGATTTACTGAAGCAGTTACAGGTAGAACATGGCTGGTTTCTCTTGGTCTCAAAGTCCCTGGGCAGCAACAAACTTGTGTTAGACCTGGCCTGAAATAAAACTGATGGAGCAGGAGAGCTGCTCTGGCCCTGTACCTACGAACTGGGAATGCAATTCCCCTGGCACAGACACACTCACACTTTTGGGTTGGTAGATGACTTTTCTATTATTTATCAAGGGGAGGCTCTTAATTATTTTTCGTGGGTGTGTATAAACCTCCAGGTGAGAGGAAAAGACTGCTTATTTTTCAGCTGGGAGAAAGGGGGTGCCTTCTCTTTGGTGAGGATGAGAGTGTGGCAGCAGCAATCTGTATCTATCTCTGTCAGGTCAGCAGAAAAACATCAAGAGACTGAGCTGTGCCGTGAAGATGATGGCTGGAAAGGTGCTTAGACTGAATGTGGTCTGTACTCTGTCCCCTCCCAAACACAGGGGCAGTCAGTCAGTCCTTTGTGGAGAAGTATGGGCAGAAAGCATCACAGATTTGCAGTCCTGTGAAGAGACAGGGCAGAGGAGAGACCCAGGAGCAATATTAATGGTGGCCCCAGGGGTTTGCTGGGTCCTCATTAGAGCAAGTGCTGATAATATTCTCATCCCTGTGGTGATGTCTGCTCTTTCATTCCTCCATCAGCAACACCTCCCACGCCACCTAAGCTCGGTGTCCTGGAGAAGGGAGTGCTCAAAGGTGAGGTCAAGGTAATTTCAAGAGATGCTAAAAGAAAACATGAGGGCAGGCTGGCAGCCAGGAAAGGAAAATTGGCCCCATTGTTAAAGGAAGAAAAGAACATCAGAGAGCTTTTAAAATGTCAGGAGTGGAGTATTGCTGTGTGCTCTTTGCTTATTGAGTAGAGTTGGAGGGACATTTGCCTTAAATATACCTTCCATACAAATACACAGAAACATGCTTTTTAGTGTCCTTTAAACCTAAGTTATAATATTCTCTGGATAAAAAAGGCAGTCATTAGTTCTTCAAGCACACTCTCTACTGACAACCAAACGTTCCAGTGTGGCAGGCTGGTGGCTTTAAAAATAGCTGTTCACTCCCAAGGCTGTGAGTGTGGCTGGGAGGTAAATTAAATGTTTGACTGTGAGCAGTCATTGATGTGGTCCAAGAGCTGCAGCCAGCAAACCCTCGTTTCACTGAAGCGAGTGGAAATACAAGGCAGTGGGAAAAGGTTGCAGAAAGGGAGAAGGTTTGGGCGTCTTCAGGAATCTCCAAGTCTTTTGGGAGCTGTTTTAAAAATCATTACTTGCTGAACTGTTAAAAATCACAGAAAACTGGGTGGAAGGGCACTGACAAGGTGACATATTGGTTGGCATAGCTGTGCCATTTCTTAAGGTGCTTGTCCAATCTCTTGTTAAACATCCAGAGGAGGAGACCCCACATGCCTCTGCTCAGCAGCTTCAGCTGCACCAACACAAATCTACGCTGGGTTTTGTCAGAATCTCCCCTGCTGTAACTTGAGCACATTATTTTTGTCCTACCCACAGCTGTAATGGGGAAAAATGTATTTGTTTCTTTTCTTTACATCCTTTGAATTCTTCCTCTCTTCTCCAGGAAGACCATACCCACCTCTTCTGACCTTCCCAAGGTCAAGTTGTGGTTTTGGGTCCTTGCTCACCCCAGCTGTTGTCTCCTCTGAACTCCCTCCAGCTAATTCAAGACCTTAAAATGCCTCCCAGCTGAATGCAGCAGTTGAAACTAAAATTTTACTCATGTTAAACAGACTTGAATTACCTCATGTATCTTATCAGCCACAATCCTATTTGTATGTCACAGTACAGTATCTGACTTTTTTACAGCAGCAATGTTGATTTTTTTCTTTAGTGTGACCCACTAAAACCTTCACTCCTTTCCTACCCAGCTGATACCAAAGTAGCTTCTTATCTCTCATAAGCAGGAAAGCCTGTTCCTTCCTGTAGCTGAGAGTTCAAGTTTGTCCTAATTGAATTTCATCCTACTTTTTTTCAGAATATTTCTCTGATTTTGGGGGTTTACTTTACAGTCACTTATGATCCAGCACGGATTTGCCTGTCCCATGTTGGAGCAATTTGCAAATGTAATAAACATCTTTTCTATCCCAGCTCCCCACTACTCCCACCCTGTGCCCTGGACATGGCACTCCAGCAGCAGTTTGGTCTTCATCCTGGATTTCATACCCATATATTTTCCAATGGAAATATACTTAACTGTGACAAAAGGGAGGGGACTCACTGAAAAGTTTCATTTTTGGCAAAACAGCAATTTCTTGAGAAATTTCAGGAAATGTGAAAATATTGATTTTGTCTCCACTTGTCAATTTTCAAAATAAAAAAATTGTTGTATTTTTTTTTTCTTTCAGTCAAGTTTTTCTTTTCTGCTCCCTATCCTCATCACCACCTCCTCTCAACTTTTCCTCCATATGCTTGCCAGGGAATGTACAATGTTCAGATATTTTTTCCAAATCTTCCTTTTTCCACTGTCTAACCTTTCAGAACTTCAATTTGGAAAAGTTAAAGAATGGAAAAAAAACCCTGTGTAAACAAAAATTGCTGATTTTTATAGGACATGTGTGGAGCCACTCTTGTGCAGGGACACAAGTAGGAAAGTTCTAGTTAAGAAAAACTAACATTAATGTCACTCAGTGGCCAAGAGCAAGCAGCAGGGAAGAAGGGAAAGCACTGCAAAACCAAAATGCATTAAAAAGCTGGAAAGGGGAGATGTTCTGCTCTGAGTTGGCAATGCCTAAGCACAGTCACCATTTGAAAAGGGTTGATAATCTCCCTTCTTCCTGCCTTCCTTTGTCCTGAGCAGGTTCTTCTGATGGGCTGTATCTCCTCGGTCTGGTTCTGCTTCCCATGGGGTGCCTGTGACACAAACAGGTCTGAGGCCCTCTGAAGCTTTCTGTCCCATCTCTGTAGGACTAGGTACATCATTTTCATGCCATAGCAGCAGTAAGAATTTTCAGTGACCATGCCACAGGCTGAAAGCCAGTCTTTTTTTTTTTTTTTTTTCCTTAACATTTCATGGAAAGAGCCAAGAAATAACTGATTACAAAACTACAAGGGATAAACTCTTCCAAAAAATTTAAAAAACAGCACTGTTACTTTTGGAGAGGGCACAAATTGTGACTCAGAGCAGGACTGTTGACTGGAGTTCAGCTGGCCATTGTGTCATCCCTGAGAGCAGCGAGGCTGCTTCTCTCATCTGCTGGATAATCCCACTCCCTGCTGAAGGAGGTAATTAAGGGCCATGTTTTCAGCAGCCCTACAAAAATAGGCTTGTTTGACTGCAGGAACTGGACAAATTGCAGCATATGTAGGTAGCACCATGGCACAAGTACTGATTTTCCACATGCACCCAGAGACACCAAGGACTCGTTCCGAGCAGCCTGTTGGAGCTGCCTGCATGCCCTGCACTAAAGGCTGCAGCTGTGCCTACAGCCCACATCCCACAGGGAAAACTCAACACCCTTCCCTGGCTGCAAGGACGACTGTAGGGGGTGGCAGGATTTCAAGACCCCTCTTGCCACATTGAAACAGGAAGAAATTCATTCCAGTGAGCGTGGTGAGGCACTGGCACAGGTTACCCAGAGAAACTGTGGATGTTCCATCCCTGGAAATGTTCAAGGCCAACCTGGATGGGGCTCGGAGCAACCTGGCCTATAGGAAGGTGGCCCTGGCTATGGCAGGGGGCTGAAACAAGATGATCTCTAAGACCTCTTCCAACCCAAACTGTTCCGTGATTCTATGATTCTTCGTTTCTCAAACACAAGGCATCTGGTTCTTCCCACTCTCCCATGCGTTGACTGTGACTGAAAACCAGAAGAGGTTGCTCAGGAAGGTGGTGATGTCTCCATCCTTGGAGATATTCAGAACCTGAGTGGCCCTGAGTAACACACTTTCAGTGTCCTGGCTGTGGCTGTTGCCCTGCTGAAGGCTCACTGCCAGATCTGTGGCTGTTCCTAGGGCTTATCAGACAGTGAAGATCATAAGCTCTGGGTTTTTCTGACAATAAACAACTTGAGTTTCTACTACCTTTTTTTTTCTCAAAAAACCTGATGTATTTTATGATGGCTGTTGATAAGCTGTACTTATTTCAGAGTTGTTGGAAATGCCCTGGGTTTTTTTTTTCTTCATGTCCCTGTTAGAAATAATTTGTTTTCCTTTTCTAGGCAAGCAAGCAAAAACATGTCTCTCCCATCTCTGCCTTCAGATTTGGAATAATCAACTTAATTACTGACATTCTTTATAATACTTGGTAATTTCAGCCTAAAGACATTCTGAACTCGATGGCTGTGAACACACGGGAATAGTGGAGAGGCTGATCCATCCTCAGCTAGACCCTGGTGATAGCACAGTAAAAAAGGAAAACTTTAAATAGTCTTCTTCTTTTAACTATCTCAACAACCATCTGTTTACCACATGGAAAATATTTTTGTAAGGTTTCTTAAAGGTTTGTCCAATGTTTTGGGCATCTTTCTCTTTTTTTCTTGCTGAATGAAGACCTCGTCCTCTCACCTCTCAATCTGATGGAGCTGGAGATTTGGGATAGATACTCACATACTAATTGTGCAAGACAACATTTACTGAATAAGCTGCAGCAGAGAGGTAAGTGATTGCAGACATCTTTATTGTCTGCTATTAATTGGCATACCTGTTGCACAGACCTGTTGGTACCATGGGCTGTAGCAGTGAAAGATGAAATCATGGTAATTGCAATCTCCCCACAAGCTATCTTTTAATTTACATTTTAATTAATTTATGTTGAAGCAATTAAAGGCATGAAGGAAAGAACGTGCCAGTGTCAATTAAGGACTGTGAGTCAAAGAGGAGAGTTTGGTTCAAGACAAAGTTCATATAAAAATAATGCTTTTGTCTATGTGTCTTTTCCAAGTTCTTTGGAAACTTGAATAAAAGAAAAGAAAGTTTTAGAATCTTGGCCATTTTGAGAGATCAGTGTTGAGAGATCAGTGGCTTCCTTAGTTTTCAAATGGGGAAACTGAAGCAGGGAGTGTTTGAACATCAGTTCTTTGAGCCCAAGGATAAAAACCACAGCAGAGCTGGAAATCAGATCCTGAGCTATAGAGCAATCCAGGTAAGTATCTTCCTTACAAGAGCATTCTTCCAAATGGCACACAAAAGGGAATTATGGAAGACATTTTTGTGAGCAGGGTGACGCCTTTGCTACACAGATGTCATAACCTGGCCTTTGGCTGCCCAGCCATTTGGTGTTCTCAGAAAATGGCTGTTAATAATGACAGCGTTGCTAGGTCTTGTGTTTTAATATTCGCTGTTTTCTTAAAATCTCATCTCTTAGACGCAGAAGCTTCATTTCTATTTAAATGAAACTTAAAAGAACTTAAATGTATCTTTGAGTCACACCCAGTGTAGCACCTCTCGACTTTTCCAAGCCACCTCCTCAATTCTGAAGGACAGATTTGGGACTTTCAGTGGTGCTGTTGTTGCACATCAAATGGGAATGAGCCTGGAGGTGCTGAGCTGCTCTGAGCAGTTGGCAAGAAGTGGCTGCCCCTTAAACAGGGGGACAGCAATGCTGACTTCAGCTGTTTGGACAATAGATTGGTTCAGCTCAGTGCCAAAGTGGGGCAAGAAAGCAGCTGGGTTTACTATCATGGGAAATACAAACATCTGAGAATTAGGTGCTTTCAAAGCAGCAGCAAACTCAGGAAACTGCTTACACTGGTGAGGGGACTCAATCACCATCAGGCTAAATCTGTGCTGAGGTGCAGCAAAGATATGACAGGAGATTTATGATCTTTTCACAGGGAATTGTCAGTCCCCCTGTTATGCTCCTATAAATTGTGTAAGAGAGGACATAGAGGAGAGACTTTTCTGTTTGCTTGATGCAGATAGGGAAAGGACACAGCCCAGCCTAGGAGGTGATGAAGAAGAGAGGGCAGATCCCCAGAAAGCATTGCTCTCCATGCAGGAAGACACAGACTAATTTTGATTTTTTTCTACACTGAAGGGGTTTCTGTTCTCTTCTACTCACGAAACCTGGCTCTAAAATTCTGTGTGTTTGTAGAGCTCAGGGTGGGGAAAAGGGCCAGGTGAGTCCCTTCAAGATTTGTCTGACTCATGTCTGTCATGAGAGGCACTGACACCAGTGGAGACAGGTCTGGCAGGGGTGGCCAGGAGCCCCGTGAGCAGCCAGGCTGCAAGGACACTTCTGCCACCAGCATGGACATGGTCAGGGCTGGCTTGGACACCCTGTGTGTGCTTGCCTGGACACAACTCCAGCCCCTCAGGAAGGCAGCATGCTCATCTCTCACAGGGGGCTTGCAGAGCCATTGGTGTAGGAGCTAACCCATTTTTCTGCCTCTCCTCCCTGCACGGTACCTGCAGGGAGCATGTCTCCATCCTTCCCTGCTGCTCCTTGGCCGGGGCAGGCTCCAGGTTGCTCCTCTACCAGAGTTTGCTCTCTGCCTCCTCCCAGAGCCTTAGGGATGCTGTCTCCCTGCCCACCACTGCCGGGATGGGCTGCTCTGTGTGATCTCCAGTTCATGAGCATTTTCACACCATTACAGCCAGGGAGATGCGGGATTCCCGAACCCGTCCTGGGCTGGGGAGAGACTGTTCCTTACCTTCACGGCCATGCAAAAAGCCGCTGAAAACAGGAGACTCCTGGCTGGGGTGGGATGGGAACTGGAGGGAGCTTCCTGCTGAGTTCCAGGTTGGTTCCTCGGCTGGTGGCAGCGCTGGAACACAGGGGCTGTGGTGGCCATGGTGGGGACACACACGTGGCCCCAGCTGCCGGGGCACAGTGAGGCCAACGCAAGGAGCAGCCAGGGAAACGATTATCTTTGTCCTGGCGGGAGGAGGTCGGGTGGAAAAAACCGTGAGAGATGGGATGAAAATCAGCGAGGAGAGCAAGGTCCGTGGGCCAAATCTGCCGCAGCTGCCAATGTCATCAACAGTGGGGCTGGCGGGAGCCACCCTTTCCAAACACGGCAGAGGACGTTGGATGCTCTCCCAGAAGCAGCGCTGCAAACCCACCCAGAACGCTCACGACACAGGCAAAGAGAAATATTATTCTCATATTTTAAAAATAAAAAGTCTGATAAGATAGCAAGAAAACGGTGCCGGCTCGGCCCTGCTCCCGCTCCCGGGGGATCCAGCGCGTTACCCCAGTTTGGGGACAGGGACACAGATGTTGCACTGCGTGTGGCAGCGCAGGTGCCCAGGGGATGAAGGGATGCTCTCTGCCAGGGAGCTGCTGTGGGAGTGGAGGCAGAGTGGGATGCATGGGGCCTCTGGGATGCTCCTCCTGCAGAAGCAGAGCTGTGCCTTGGCCTCGCTGCAGTGGCCATGGTGAGCAGCTGCCTGGTGAGCCTTGGTGTGGGTCTGGGGCAGCTCCTCCTGCCAGCGAAGCACCCACTTCTGACATGGATCACGTCCTTACCCTGTCCCTGAGGGACAGCCCAGGACACTCCTGTGAGGGAGAAGCTGAGCTCCCACGTCCAGGGACTCCACAGGGACTGAGTGTTGGCTTGCACAACCTCTCAGTTCACCCCTGGATTTTAAGCCGCAAAAAGCCCTGTACTGCCAGGCCCTGAGCTGTAGGAGATATTCCCAGATTTTCCTCCTCTGCCCCTGCTCCCATGCTGTCCTGCCCATCACCTTCCCAGCTGCCTGTGAAGGGATCCCTGCATTTCCCAAGCTCCAGATGTTGTAAGCACTGACACTTGTTCAAATCTGTCNCAAGAGGTTTATCCTTGTGCTGGCCGGAAGGTTCTGGACCGTAAGTACCAGAGCAGAGGTAAAGAGCAGTGGCTGCTTGGTCCTGCAGGGACGACAGCCTGCAAGAGAGAGCTGAATTCATATGCCCTGCAATTGCTTTGTGCAAGTTGAGGAGGATTTTGAAAATAACTGGGTTTTTTTCTTTCAGATTTGTCTGCTCCATATTTACCTATTTTTCCCTCAAATGCTTATTACACTTGCAGTAGATATTGCTTTTTATTTACTCCTTCTACAATTCCAGGGTAATAAGAATTGCTTACATTAGAGTTCAGGTTGTTTTTTCTCTGCTTTCTTTCACTAAAAATCTTAGAAGCACTTTTGTAGGTAAAATACTGAAGCTTCACATTTTAGGTAAGTTGGCAGGTGTCACAGAAAGTTTTATTCTGAGGTGTAGTGATATCAAATTAAAAACATCATCTCTCTGTCATCTAAATGAATGCTTTTCCATGCAATACCCAATGTGATTATGCCAGAGAAGGTAGAGAGAAAATATTTCTATGTTCTTTTCATTTTCTGTGGAAATCCCTCAAGACCCTGATGCCACAAGTTTTCCATGTAGTTTTCTTCATATCTTATGAGACACTTTGTTTATCTTAATTTTAAACATCCAAAATCTCAAAAATTAAATGGATCTTCCTCTAGAAACGTCTGTTTTTTCCCACTGACTTCAAAGAGAATAGCCTGGTGTCACCCGGCTTATCACCATGGGTCAGGGAGTGAGCAAACAAGGTGGAAGGAAGCCCTCCCTGCCCACAGGTACATCTGAAAACTTTGTGTGTCCTGTATACTTAAGGGAGCAACTTGGAGGTGCATAGTTCTTTGTTGTGGTAGTTAAGCTGCTCCATGCTCCTTTGGGCAAGTGCACAACATCCCTCCACTGTCTGGGAGAAAGGCAGGAGCCCTTCAGAACAGAATGGCAGAAATTAAGAAGGTTGTCAAAGATGGTACTTGATTAGCGACCCCCTTCATGCCCAATCCTCTGCATTTGATGTGGACAATCAGGAGAAGGTGTTGCCAAGGCTACAAGATATTCTCAGTCTGCCTTCCAGGTCCTCTGTGGCTTCTCTTCTCCCCCTAATTGTGCCCACACATTCTGTTTAAATACCATCTGCCTCAGCTGCAATTTGCACAAGTGTCCCAAAGGGCTTTGCTCCTGATTCTCCGATAATCTGCCCTTTGTATGCTCACCCTCTAAAGATGGTCTTGTCACAGGGAAAATACTCTTGTCTTTGAAGAATGATGAAATAAGGATGTGAAGTAACAAAAGACAAGCAGGTCAAATCTGAGATCAATGTTGCCTGAGCCAGATTCCCTTGCAGATAGTTCCTGAAAACAACTTGTGATCAAGCAGCAAAGCAAGAATTTGTCATAACCACTGAAAGGGTTGATAGAAGACACAGTCTGTATTGAAGATCTATATGTTGCCTATTACTCCTTATATTCTACAAATGAAACTCCAACTGGTATCAGCAGGACGGGCAGATAGGGAGTAATGACTTTGCACAGTGATCCAGAGCAGCAATGTGGATCAAACCAGGTTTGGAACTGGCTGAGTTTCACAGGTTAGAGGCTGACCTCTTTCTGCTTTCAGCCTCTCTTCCAACAGGTTTTGTCTATTTTACATAAAAATAAATTTGAGGCGGGCTAGTGGGGTTGGTGCTGACATGTAACATCCCTTATACAACCAGTCTGATCCCAGCACCGTTGGAAAATTATTTAAAAGTAGGACTAGTCCTTCCCAGCAGGTACACAGTAAGATATTTTTCAGTGTCTTACCAGTACCTGTGCATTTCTTGTAGAATACAGGAAGAGTATATAATAGCCAAATAAGTAGAATTTATTAATAATTTCAGGTTCCTCCTTTTTGCTCTTATACTCCTACAGCAGGTTTAGGAGTACTTTTGCTGAGAGCATTGTCTTTGGAAAGGCCCACCAGCATTCTGTGCAGTCCTGCTAAGGCTGCCTTTTATTCAAGCTGCTTGGCTGAAGCTTCTGATTATAAGAACCTTTTTTTCTTTTCGTTTAGTTTGCAGTCTTTTCCTGTTTGGGCTAAAATGTAGCTTTAAGAGCATTCTGACTGAGACAGGTCAGAATAAATTTACTGTCTACCTAAAAATGTTAGCCTAAAGTGGCAGTTTCTGAGAATAAAGCATAAGAAAGCATAAAGCTTTGCCCATTTTGTGAAAGAATGGCAGGAGTGATTTGAAATTTGATGGGTTTCTAGTATCAAGATGGAATTACTCTGTAAAAACTTCCCCTAAATGAAGCCAAATGAGTGAACTTTCAAACATTCACAGTTTGCACAGGAAAAGCTTTCATATATTTCACAGGTGATTTCTTCAAGCCTCTCTGTTCCAGAAGCTCTGTACACTGCAGGGAAGGCTGCCTCAAAACTCAAAGCAGTGTTGCAGTCTCAGTTCCTCACAATCACTTCTGTGCATCACCAGAGCTCTGAATTCAGTCTGGAGCTTCCCTCAAGACCCAGCAGGAGCAGATGTTTTCTTCGAACAGAGCCAGCAAAGAGATTTTCCACTTCGTGCTTGTGATGATGTCTTATATTGCTTTGTGTCCTGCAAACCAAGTGCTGTGCCTTATGTCAAGTCAAGGAAGAGTGGTTAGGAAAAAACTGGAGCTGCAAGGCTTCTCTTCTGAGTGTGACTTCAGAGTGTGACTCTGTCAGCCTGGCAGTCTTCCCTGCCTCTTGGACTTTCCCACTGGTGATTCCATGGGTCAAGGCATGAACAGACCCCTGGAAAAGGAGCGTATCTCCCCTGATCTCTGGGTAATGCCTTTACTTGTTCCTGATGTCTCTGCACATTCAGTTGGCTCCCTGGTTTATCAGGTGCCTTCATTCCTGCGAGCCCTGGGATTTTTCTCTCAGCTAAGAACGTGGGAGAATGGTGAGAAGGAGTAATAATGGACAGAAGGCACAGTGAGAAGGAACAGAGATGAGCAGGAGGCAACTCTGTCACAGTCATCTGCATGGCTGAGGAGAAGAGGCCGTCAGATCTGTGCAGGAATTTCCTTGCCTTTTGGTGTGGCACTGTAGGTTCAGAGTGAGACAGAATAAAATGGCCTTTGTTAACTGTCCTGGTTTAGAGCAGATTTTGAGTCACCCTAGGACAGTCACAGGAAGCTCTTCAACCACAGGGAAGACAGAATAGTTAGAGAGTTGGTTATACAGGAATACAAGAGTTGCAGGGATCGGGGCTTCGTGAGACTCTGACCAACACCTTTAACAAACACACTTTGCCTCTTCAGGGGTGTTAAGTGTTTGTCAGTGCATTGGCCAGCAGAGTCTTGAGCTGGGTGGAGAAGTGCAAACCAGGGAGGAGAAGGGGACATACAGGGCAGAAAGCTGGACACCTTGCATGAGCACAGTCAGGAATGGTCTCCTGACTTCCACCTGGAATCCAGGTCCAGATCTCTCTGTGTGTGTGGAGGGGGGAACTGTTCAAAACACATTTAGAGTTGTGATTGGCTCTGGGTTCCCTAAAGCTGTCACAGAAATGGGGCAGGTGGGGGTGTGCTCTTACAGACCTCTCCCCTCCTGGAAGACTGAACAGTCTTCCTGGGTGGAGCTGGCACCTCTCTCCCCTTCAGCACATGTCACAAGGGGACTGAAAGCAAATGAGACTGGACACCAGTGACCCAAACTTAGTAGGAGTCAAATGAGAGATGAGTGGAGGGTGGTTTGCTTGCACACCCAGAGCACAGGGATTTCTGCGCTGGCAGATTCTGCTGGGTGTGCTGAAAGGTCAGCAGTGTTTCAAGCCAATAGCTATTTTTGGCTCCCATTTTGCAAACACCACAGCAGAAACAAAGAGTTATTTTGGTCCGTCGGGATAACTTTGCTCAGTACAATGTTAAATAACCAAACCCCACAGGAATAACAGCACTGTTTTATAATCCCATATTATCAGATCTATAGAGGCACACAGGGGTGGGTGGGTGGAGGGGAGAGCTTAAATCTTTTAACAAGTACAAAAGAATATTTATGTTATTCATATCATCACAGTCCACATACTGCAATGATTTGGAGTATTGTGTAGGTGTGCACAGAGGTGTGGATTTTTAAACAAGGGGTACTTGTCCCAACAGGAGAAAACAGCAATAGCTATTGTCATCCACCACTTTTCAGCAATGCCAGTGCACAGTGTGGATGGTGTGACAAGGAGCAGCTGAGGCACCTGTAGAGCCCCCCTCCCACACACTCTGTCACCATGGCTTCCTCCACATCTGTGCTGTGGAAACACCTTCCTTACCCATGAAAATTCTGGTGGAAGTGAAGCGTATTGATTTGTGAGTCACCGGTACCACAGCTACAGCAACAACCATGGAGAGAAAGTCCCACCTGCTTTCTTTCTATGGTTTATGTCACACAAGGCTCAAACAGAATCAGAGTTGCCATTTGCTGAACATTGAATGGACTCAGGAAAGACAGCCCATACACAAAGACCTTGAAAATGTCCCTGCAGAAGACAGATAAAGGAAAGACAAAAAGTCTTATATTGTCCAGTTTATGGCTGGAGAGGTTAAGCACAGAGACATCAAAGACCATCTGCCCTGCACTTATCAGATCCAGCACATTTTTTAAAAAAATTCTATTTAGGTGTCAAAGAAACACCTGCATTTTCAAGCACAGTCTTCATGGCAGGCGATCACTACATGGAAAAAAAATCTACTCTGAAGCATCCAGATGGCAGCAGTGAGAAACTGACCTCCTGTAGTAACACAAAGGGGTTCCCCTGAGAGCTGGACTCTTTGGGGCCACGTTCCTCTGATTACCTGCCAACAGTGTCAGGAAGGTCGGTGCTGGGTAAGTCACCAAGCCAAGACATCCTGAGCACCAGGCTGAGACAATGGTTAATCTTTTTATTAAGCCCACCTGTCCAACCCTCAGAAGGCTAAAGAGGGCTCCCTTCTGTCTTGTCTTGTCTAATCAGCAGTGGATGGTTATGGAGAGGAGGCAAACTCTTCTCAGGTGTGTGCAGTGAAAGGGCTCAAGGTAACAACCACATATTGTAGAAAAGGATGGGACATAAGGAAAAAAGACATCTTCATGTGGTAATTCTGTCCTTTAAGGTGTTCCAGATTCACTGGGACACAGCCATGAGCAGCCTACTCTGCCACCAAAGGTAGCCATGCTTGCAGCAGGGTTGGACCAAATGAAGTCTACAGATGCCTCCCAATCTAAATTATTCCACAGTTTTTCTGAGTTGAAAAAGGTCACTGGCATGCTCCTCCTGCGTGGCTCAGTGTTGTCCCCAGGAGGCAGCATCAGGATAAAGCCATCACTTTCAGACCCTGGGGCTCAGCTGCTTAGTGCACACACTGGAATGTGAGGAAGCCTCAGGAGTTTTCATGTCTGCCGGAGGGATTTGACCACATTTCCTGCCTCAGATTGCTCTGTAAAGCACTAGGGAGTTGCAAGGCTGCAGTTTATTTTCTATACCTTAAAAAGCAAAAAACCTGCTACACTTTGCACGCAACAACAAACAGCTGTTCATCCGCCAAAGGAAAAGAAAGACTCCGTATGCTGCTGCTCAGGGCAGCCAGCTGGCAGGTAAATGTGAATTAAAATACATTTTGCAGTGAGAATTCTCTAGACAAGGGTTGAAATCCTGGAGTCTCACTTCCCCTTGTGCCCAAATCTCTCCAGACACCAGTCCCTGAGCTCTATGTTTTCCGGCTGACCTGGGAAAGGGGAGGCCCTGGGATTTCTTTTCCTGCAGGGGTGCCCCCTGTCAAGTTGGGAAGTGGGGAAGGCTGAGGCAGCCCCAAGAAGGCTCCTGGCTGCAAGAGCTGAGCAGAAACAAACCCCCCTTGACACCAGTGTAAGTCATTGGGAGAGGTTGGATCAGAACCACCTCTTTCCTCAGGATTTCCTGTAGCACAGCTTGAGCTTCCTGGGGTGTGTGAGGCTGGCTGTAATGAGTCCTGCTTCCCAGGCACTGCATCTTCCCCTGTGCCTCCTGGGGAGCTGCTGTGAGCCCTCTGGTGAGTCTGCAGGATGGACAGGGCTCTGGCCCCCGAGGCTGATGTTCCTGCATTCGTTTAGCACAGAGGCACTCAGGGCCTGGCCCAGCATCACGGAGTCAGCCTGAAATGGGGACAGAACATGAATTTCCAAGGCAGTATCACCAACTAAGGTTTTTTGTTCTCTGATCACATTATCTCTCTGGAAATCTGGCAACTGGAATCATGAGACTATCAGTGAACTGCAGTTTGGGAGTTTTCTAAAGGTGGTTCTCAATCCTTTGCGCAGTAATGACTGAATATGAAGTACCTCTCCTGTTCCTCTGCTGTAAAAAGCAGTTAGGGAGCCCAGATCCACTTGTTTTAAGTCTTGCACTTTTAAGCCAAAGTTAAATTGTAGAACTTTTGAACACCTGGAGTTGACAATCCTATGTGTCAGAGGTCCTTGTGCCTAGACCACCCAGTCTTTGCAAATATCTGCACAGATACAGCTGTCTTCAATTTGGAAGGTATTTTGCAAAAACTGTTCCAATTTCTTGAAACAGGCACTTGTTATCTTGAACATTCGGGTTCCTGAGCACTGGCTCCTGTTGAAGTATTCATGTGCTTTTTGTCTATGTGATGGAGAGGCTGCTGTCACTCTGTCAGAAAGAAGATAACATATGCAGTTGCATATTTGGGTTATTCATCTTTTGGAATGCTGAACGGACTTCCTAAATGATGCTTCTATCTTTGTTCAACTTTCAAAATGAATATCGCAAAGAGGTCTGCATTTTCTGTCTCAGAAAGGCTTTCAAAAACAATGAATCAAAAAGGGCATGATTTTCAAAGAGCTTGTACGGGGAATATATATCTTTGCTTCCTCTAAGATGAAAATCCTGATGTAGACTAATAATTTATTTAGTTGCTTGCCTTTAAAACTTAGCTTGTGACTTCTCATGGGAAACAGAGGATGGGTAGATATAAATCAACCTATGCTAAACAGAATGAGTGAGACTTCAGGAAGAGAAATCCAAAGGACATGCTTTTAGTGGTAGAGTTAAGCTGAGCTCAAACCCAGTGTTACCGTTTCACTCATCTGTGCACACAAGACCCTCTGGCATGAGTTTGATGGCACTTCCAGTCAGGTGAGCTGACATGAGTAGGAGCAGAGTCAGCTTGCAGGGAAGAGTCAGGCTCATAAACCTTCCTTGGACCACTCCTAGAATTTTCCACCTGTGCCAAGAAAGACAGAGGTTTTCCCAGGACTCTTCAAGGGAAAGAGCAGGATACATTGATTTGGGGCAGCACAAGAGGCTCATTACCTCATGACTCACACCCAGCCTTGCTACCCCACAGGCAGTGATGGACATCCAGTGTGGATGATGCGAAAGCAAATCCTTAACAACTCTGCTGGGACAGAGAGAGGGGAAAAAAGTTAAACTGGCTACTGAGAAACAGTGCCATGTATATTCCTGATTGGTTTACATTGAATATGGCTGCTGAGAGGTTATTTTGGTGGAAAAGGTAAGAGCTCATTGTGTCCCTCACTCTGCTCCCCGCTCCACATGGGTGGAGTGTCACTGCAATCAGCTGGAGCCCTTCCACATACAGCAAGCGGCAGGATTAGCAGTGATGTTTTACAAATATTCCTCTTATTCAAATAACTCATTAACCAAAATGCTCCATTGGGCTGCAATCACCAGTAGGATTGTTTTAGTTTATGGTTTCTATGGTGAGCAGTGTGTTTCTGGAAGCTGGGCCGGGTACATTTTTTTTTCCCTTCAGTTGGAAACATTGTGTTGAAGAAAGTGGAGATTGTTAGACGTTTTGAAAGATGTGCTTCTACAAAAGACGTTCCCTTTTGAACAACTGATAATAAAAATTAATGTGCGTGGTGCTGCAGGCTACAGGCTAAATTGCATGGCTGAGTGGTTATTTAGGAAGATACAGAGTTGCTAAAACTAGATTCAGGTTCAGAAAACAACCTGACATTGCTGCAGTTTGCAGACCAGTGAGTCATCACAGAGCAGAGGAATTGAGGAGCTGGTGGCACCACACAGGATGCTGGGCAGTGGTGGGACTGAATGCCATACAAGGCAAATCCCAGTATTAAGCACAGAATCATGGAACAACCAGAGTTGGAAGGGACTCATAAGGATCGTAGAGTCCAGCCCCTGGTTCTGCACAGAATAGCCCCAAGAATCACACCATGTGCCTGAGAGAGTTGCTCAAAATCTTAAACTGTGAGACTTGGGACCATGACCACTTTCCTGTTCCAAAGCCCAGCCACCCTCTGGGTGAAGAACATTCTCCTAATATCCAACCTAAACCTCCCTTGACACAGCTTCAGGCCATTCCCTTGGGTCCTGTCACTGCTCACCAGAGAGAAGAGATCTGTGCCTGCCTCTCTTTCCCGTGTGAGGAAGCTGTAGACCATGGTGAGGTACTTGTGGGCAGAAAAAGGCCAATTATTCAGCTTGCAGGTGCAGGTTTGGTGGCGCTTGGAGGGCTGAGCACTGTCATCTGCTCAGGGCAGGCAGCAAGGTTACTGCCAGCAGCAGGTCTTGGCTGACCATCACTGCAGCCGCAGGTTTGGCGCCTCAACACTCTCAGCTGTTCATGTCCAACAGAGGCAGCTGTGTCCTGGGGAGGAGAGATGGGTGTGTAGCAACATCAGGCGACTGCTGATAGGAACGTAGAATATTTGAGCTATTTCACTCTTTGTGTATAAAGCTCCGTGTCAGCACCAGAAATGCAACACAAAAGCAAATGTCAAAAGGAGAAGAGTCAAGAACTGAAGAGTTACAGTTTCTGGTAACTATGTGCATGTTTCTACCCATTCGTTTGGAGATGTAATCCTAAATCATGCCATCCTCACCAGTATGTTTTATGCAAACTGTTACAGTCACCAGGAGCTGCAAGTGAAAACACTGTCGTTAAACTCATATTCTTACATCATGTGTGATTCTCGTCCAATTTGCTAAGCAGCAGTGTACAGTGTCACATTGTGTAGGCATTATTTGGTAGTCTTTTGTAATTTTTAACATTTCTGAAATGCTAGGCATATAAATTGCTGCTTTTCAGTTTGGTGTGAAAAGGGAAAAAACAACAGGGGTGTCACTTTAACCATCATGTCATCTCAACCTATACTCTTAGCAGGGAACACTTAAGAACTGCTCGGCAACCTTCATCTTGCCGCAGGAAGAGGCAGCCAAAACCTGCCTGTCTGTCAGGGCACTGTCTCCTGGACAGACCCCACTGATGAGAAAGTTGTCAATCCCACAGGTGTAAGCAGCTGTGGATGTCAGGTGTAAAAACGCAGAACACTACTGAGGAAAGGTAGATACTCTCATGACAGTAAAGATGGAGGGATTCACAATCTGAGGACTGACCATATAAATCTTGTGTAATTGCAGCTCAGACAGATGAGCGGCTATGCCTATGCTTGTGGTGGAACAAGAACCGGACCAGAAGTTTAGGGTCTCCTACAAGCCAGCAAGAGACATTTCTCCCTCTCGGTTAATCCGTCTTCTTTTAAATCATGTATGGATGTTTTGAGGCTGCTTACGAAGTTCAGAGGCATTAGGCTGAAGAAGAAAGCGCAGAGAGGCATTGCATGTGCTGTCAGCCCCCCGGGGTGTGTCCATCTGCTCTCGTGCGCTAACGAAAACCTGCTGCGTGATGCCTTTCAGGAAGCTCCACTCTGCAGGGTCTTCTGCATTAATCTTTAATATGCACTCTGTGTGCTAATCATGTAGGAATTCAGACAGAAACTAGGTTGCTTAGCAAAGATGGGGCATATTAGCTGACTTCTTCTCCAGGCTCTGGGCCAAATCCACCAGCCTCTGGCGCAAAAGAGGCCAGCTTGGGTTAACATTCCCTTTTGCAATAGTCTCCATTTTGCAAAATGGAGAGGGAAACATGTCAGCACTGCAAGGAATTCCATTCTGTGTTTTTTGATCCTTCCTCTGGCTGAGCTGTCTGATCTCTCCAAGGGGACACTTGAGGAAAATCCTCAGTGGAGGGCCAGAAAAGCTGCGAAGAAATGCACACCAGATAAATGGGGCTACAGCCACTTTAAAATTAGGATCCAATTACAGTCCAAACATCCAGATTCAGTGTATTACCCATGTAGAATCAGATCTACCAAGTCACAGGAATTACCTCTGTACATACCTGATCTCTCTAGAGCAGCAGGTTCATGAGCACAACTGCACCAGACCTAGCTCAGCAGCATGGACACTGTGGGGCTGGTTTATGCCTTTGTGATAAAAGTTGAGTATGTGTTAGCTGTTTTCACGTCAGACACTGGAGATTCCTGCTCTGTCCTGTGTACTCTGTGCAGGGCCTTTTGCTTTGAGTTGGTAGCAAACCACAACTCAGATAATGGTATCCTCTGGAGCAGAGCTGATGGTCACCCTAGGAAAGTTTAGTATTTGATGTTTTGCCCCATGTGCTCTGTGCCAGTCTGTCTCATTCATGTCATGTGTGTTTAACTCATGTAAATTCACTACTCTGCAGTGGTACAGTATTTACAAACCTACCTGGTATGAGACAACCCC